>JAJEKV010000018.1:17990176-18184043 GCA_021234155.1 Isoetes taiwanensis
TGCGTGATGACGATTTCGCGTGTCATGTGATTGGGTGGTTGTGGCCAGAAACAATTAAAAAGCATTAAATCTGGCGCGCGGAATTGGCGACCACTTTGTATATCTAGACATCTAACGCGGGTCACGTGCACCCGGGTTGCCCGCTATTTTACCTAAATAATCGCTTTGAAGCGATGAGAAGGGAAAATTGAAGTGAAAGATGTACCGACTTTCACCAACAAATTCGTCGCCTATTGAAGTCCGCGCATTCTGACCGCAGGGTCGAAGGAAGTGAGGTCAGTGATGGCACCCACATTCCCGAAAGGGAAGCGCGACTATACCCAGCATCTACCGCTGTCGGTCCAGAGCCAGCGAAGATTAAACAAATGGAGCCGGGCGCTTATCAAATAATCTGGGTGAAGTGAAAATACCATTTCAAGCATTACATGGTTGTCTTCTTGAGGCTAGCCTCCATCCCATACTCACTTAGAATTTAATGTCATGTTCACGCCAGTATTGGGGTGATGGAAGAAGGACGCAAAGAGATGGAGAAGAAAGCTTCCTGAGTCCCCAATGCAAAGTGGACGAATTTATTCTTGGACCAATTGAGAGGGGGGGCAAACCGCTCAGCGTTTCCAACGCGGAGTCCATTAGGTTTGTGTTATGATCGTGGTGGAACACTTCTGCCCGCTTATTTTAATTTCCATATACAAAGAAACAAGTAAATGGAAGACTATCAAAATTCCTGACCAAAATTTTAACGGCGGACGGACCAAAGCAACTTTATCGATAGCTATTTATTTTCACGGGATCACCGCCAATGAGTGCCTATCCGGCCATCAAGACACAAACCAGGTGCTCGTGTTTGGGGTTGGTTCTACTTTCGCCAGGACCTCCGCCGGTAAGCCACTCCTAGAGTCCCAGAGTTTGCAGCGTTCCGGTCCGCTATGTTGTTTCGGGAGACGTAGCCGGGCTCCGCCGCATCTCGTAGAATGAAGATCGCGCCTGGCGCAATTTTCAATCGCGCAAAGAAGTAAAACGTAACATCAAAAGAATTTGCCCGATCATATGCGCGGTATGTTTTTGAACAATAATTTCGTTGTTGACTATGAATGTTTCTACTTGGCTTCCCAGCTTTTGGCTGGCTGGCATCCCGAAAGGCGGTGCAAAGTAGGGTGGGAGGGAGTACCGGCTCCTAATCGCTGGAGTACCGACCGTAACCCATCTACGTAAGTTGATAAGTTAGTTGTACTGTTCCTCGGCCTCCTCTCCTGCGCTTTTAGCTCCGCTTCGCGCAGGCGAGGGCTATAAAAACGCTGTCTCTTGGAGCACGCATCTAGAAGCCGGAAATTAAGTTTTGTACATATATTCGAAAGCAACCTCATGTCACGTTAGACGAAAAAATCGCGAGCCCCGCACCAAAGATCAAAGAGGGAGAAGTAGCGTCCTACTCCAAAATGTACCTCACCAGCTTCTTGTTCCGGCATTAACTTTGTCCTGTTCTCCCCACAACCATAAAACGAAGTGCAATCCTCTGAGACAGTGTGGACAAGAGTCGATTCAGCAGAGCTCAAATACCGCGGCTAAGAATACTGGGACATGATTGAGGGGACCCCAAAGTTCGAAAAACAGGGTTGGTTAGGGGATCCGAGTCTGTGGTTGCCGCGGAAACTCGTGGAAGGGGACAACTGTGGATGGAGAGGAAGTGGTCCCCAACACATTGGACAATCAAGATGAGACGAAAGAGGTCCCGAACACAGAAGACAATCAGGACCGGGTAGATGAGGGAGAATGAGGAACTGGGGTCCTGAAGATTTATGCAGAGACAAAAACAGGAGGGCAGCAACAACCTCGGCCCTAGTAAGTAGCAAACCCAGAGAGGGAGTATCTCGAAGAGGTGTCTCCAGACGTAATGAGGGAATTTATTTGAAACACATGGGAATTATTTTTTTAACACAAATTATTTTTCCTGGTATGTTTCATACTTTTTCTCCTAGTTCCTTGTCTAAAGTTCTGTTTATTTTGATACCCAAAATTGGCGGACACCCAATTTGGTTACCTTCATAGCGAAACTATACTAAATTCTATTTGATGCCCAATCTAGTTTACTGTGGACCTGGATTAATCTTCATTGTCCTCCGGCGGAAATTAGCAACAATTTAGTAGCAGTAAACGCAGTCAAACATGAAGGAAGTGGGGAGGTGTGAAACAGTGGAGGTCGAAAAGCACAACCTCTACACCATCAGGTCTCGATATAATAATATTCACTATGCTTCTATACATCCTGCTACCGAAGCGTTTGGTATCATTATATCCACAGGCACAAGTCATCAACCGTTTCAATCATCAACAATCTGCGAGTGACATTATATTCAGCTCATAGATCCCGATTCGGATGCCAAATAAGGTGGATCACAACACGAGGAAATGGAGGCAAACGGAATCCTCAGAATCAATGAGCTGACCCAGCCTAGAAAGATCAAGCTTGATCACATTTCTCAGCATTCATCAAGATCATGGTAGCTCCATGGAGCACCCTGATGGTTCGGGATGTGTCTGGACGAGGAGGAAGTGGGCAAGCCCATGGCATGGCACCACTGCCCCACCACCTGTTCTGAGCCGCTTCTAAGTAAAGTGGTGCTTGCACCGGCCGACGTCACCCATTGCCACTGCCTATCATTCCCACCGGACCAGCGGCCCACCTCAGCTGCTCTCTCATCTCTACCCCTTATCATTTTGGAAGGGTTTCATTCCAATGCAGCCCATGGGAGCCCACTAGCGCCAGGAACATTGGATAT
Source organism: Isoetes taiwanensis (assembly GCA_021234155.1). NCBI lineage: Eukaryota > Viridiplantae > Streptophyta > Lycopodiopsida > Isoetales > Isoetaceae > Isoetes > Isoetes taiwanensis. Next base: position 17,992,954 of record JAJEKV010000018.1, read on the forward strand.
CACCATTGTCCTCACGGGACTCATACATTGGACTAATAGTTTATCTCAGTAGAACTGTGTAATACAAAAAGTTGGATAATTCCACACAATCTGATTACAACAAGCATTTAGACAAGTATTGATTTAAGGGGACCTTCCACTGTCACCAGGCAACCTAGCATCCTTTCTATCATGTACCATTTGATGCCTCTATCCCTGTACTATGGATGATAACATCGAAGGGATCAGGATAATGTATGAGATTGAGAGCGACAGTGGTCATCCAGTCTCCATGGGTATCTCCCCGCTCGCGGTAACTGCTCTGAAGCTTTCGTGATTCATCTCTTGCAGGTAAATTTAACCGTTCGCATCCGTAAATCGAGAATCACATGGTCGGACGGAGCTGTTCTGATGGGACAAAATTGGTTTGATATATATTTATATCCACCTATAATTGATGGTATTAAAGTACAAGAGTTTATTTGGATATACATACCACCGTATATACACCCACAATGCTGCCATCATCATTAATTCCATGTATTGCAGTAAGAATCGCATTCAAGTGTATAGCACATTCCCTTTGCTATGTCTCACGTCCGCTATAGAGTTCTCCTTCGAGGGTCTTAAATTGTCTCCTCCTCCGTAGCATCTTGACAATCTTCACTCCTGTCTCTATGACCTTCGACGATCTTCATGCATACGTATCTTCAAAGGATCACCTTTGATCCCCTCGGCCGGGTATGGTATAGCTACTCTGGGCCTAATCGAAAAGACTCTCTACGAAAGTGCCATGTTACTATCCATATTGTTTAAGTTCCGAAAGCGCCGACGCTTTTGGTGAGATTGATAAAGTCACCAATAATTACAATCTATGAGTCATGTATTTCATAAGTTTATATGATACAAGACTTATTTGTGGCGGTTTGGGCTTTATGTTCCTCTGAGAGTTGAACCGTGAGGTATCCGTTAACATGGGCTACATGAGTGTGAAAGAATATCACGCTGTATTGGTAGTACTTCTACATCATGAAAGTGTGCAATGGAATGGGATTTTTTTTTTTTTTTATTTTAAATCTTTGTTACCAATAATATGGTTATGAATACGAGGCTTTTAGGAATGCATAAAGTCTTCTACCTATAATGATGGTTGATTAGTCATAAGGAACAATGAAAGGAATATAAATCTACAAGGTAAGTTATTTGGATTAGAAATGAAATAAGTCTTTGCCTTGAATATTGTTGTAGGCCATAGGAAATTAATGGACCTATGTGTTAGGTTGTATTGGGCATTACTTGGCGTGGTTTTACCATGTGCCTAGTGGTAAATAACTTATGGATGGATATGAGAAATGTAAGCTAACCAAAGCCATATATCCTTTGGTAAGTTTTAAGTTTTAGGTACCCATGTGGGTAGCATAATGGCCAGGTGTCGAATGAAAATTTGGACTACAGCTACTTCGATGGGGACTGAGACCTAATGCATGGAATGGCGTAATGCAATTCACCATATGAGCATTTTGCCGACATTTTGAGAGATCTTTCCATAAAATTGACTACCAGGCAAAGATATTGTGTAAGACTTTACCGCATGGGCCTTAGATTCGTGTCGCATTAGTGGTAAGATAAAACTTATTTAGATCGATAGCCCATAGAGACCTTTTTAAAGTAGTTCCGAAAATAACCTATAAAGATGAATGAGGAGTTTTGGGGAATTTGACTGAGATGGATATCCATGGAGCTCGATAGTGATTCCACGCAGTGAGGAAGAATGGTTTAATGCAAAATTTATGTTACGCTGAATACCATGAAATGATAAATCGGGATATGGAAGGTAAGAACGTAAACGGCATGCATGGATAACCAAGATCATAGTAATAGAAGGCAGAGAACTTCAAACATCTTTGCAATAAGGCGAATGCAAGTGACTTTGATCCCCCCGATACACAAGATGATGATCTTGATTATGACTGAATAAGACTACCGTGTTGGAATAAATGTCTTTGATGTTCTTTGATGGTTGAAATTATCATCGTTAATATGTGTAAGTACACCATAGAAATTGATACCAAATTAGATACTTGTAATTTGATAGTCTATTTGTGATAAACATCGTTTTAGAATAATATTCTTCTCAAATGAATGAGCTAGGGTAAAAGATAGCAATAAGGTGACTGGGATGAGTCAGAGAAACTCATGTACCTTTTGGTTCCTCACTCATTACCATTTTCAAATGTTGTGTTGTAATGAAAAAATATTGAATGCAAGTTAGTGGATGGAAGGATGTGGATGCTGTTTACTTTGAACCGATAAAAATGAGTACACCTAAGTTGATCTGCATGAAGAAGCGAAATGGGGAAAGTTTGCATTTTGAGGCGCTTTGAAAGATGGTTTAATAATGACTCATCATGAAAAAATATAGAAGTATTCCTTGATGTTTTCCGACTGATGGCTTTAATCGTGGGCGTAGTTAAGATAAGGTTTATATGAATGATAGTTTATAAATGAAATCTCATGTTTATTTTGGAGTGAATCAATGAATATAAGTAACAAAATATCGAAGATATATGTCATGTTTATAAGTATCGAATTAACAATGTTGAGTTGAACTATAATGCGTATGAAATCTATAATGAATTATGAATGACTTTTCTCATTTTGCTTTTACATGATCTAGTGATGGATAATAAATAGTTAAATCTCGGGACCATAGGTGATAAAGGTATTAAAACTAAATAGGATGAGTTTGGGATTTAAGGTGATCTTATGGCAATACATCTTGAAAGAAACCAAAGACATGAAAATAATTATATGGAATGGTTTAGCGGATAATACACCCGATTATATAAGTACAAGTTAAGGTCATTCTCTAAAATGACCATGTCTATGGTAATATGTTTATGATAGGTATGACTGTACATACCGGCTTGTTTGACATTGGTAAATAAAGACGTCGCCGACGGTTCGGCGTGTGTCGACATTCTTGTTTGTTGGCAGACATGCATCGTCGCGATGCATGCATCGCAAGCGCTTTGGCCGCTGATGGGGTTAGGCGTTTGCTACTTATTCATGGAATTCTTTCCTCGGCGCTTCACCTGGGCTTCCTCTTCTCTCCGCATACCTTTTTCTCTTTAGTTTGTTTCGCGTGGAGGCTTCTTCTGGCCACTTTTGTTTTTGGCGTTAACTCTGCTTTTCCGGCCTTAGCTCATCCCGTGATCTGGCCCTCCTCGATCCTAGTTTGTTAAGTCCTTTGGTATTGGGCGCTTTGTTGGTTTCATAAATTCGCAGCGCAAGAATGTCGTCGATTCGCGTAGCGAATCATTCTCTTCTCACAAGAGCATGGCGCTTTATCTGCATGCAAGCGCTTTGGGCCGTTCGTGGGAGTTGGACGCTTTGCTTATTGCGGAATTCTTCCTCGACGCTTCCATCGGCGCCCTTTTCGTGATACCTTTTTTCTCTTTGAACCCCCTCCCCCTTCTTTGTTTATTCTTTTGTATGGGATTCCCATTTATCATGTTTTTCCACCCTGTGGGTGATGCTTTTTTCCACCCTTTGGTGATGCTATTCTTTGGTATGTTTCGTTTGTTGTTGGTGATCATGTGCGTTGGCCCGTTACATCACTGTTTGACTTCTCCCATGCCGGGTTTTTGGCATTTTATGCGTTTGTCTAAGCCCCTTTAGGTTATCACTAGGGTTTTTCCTCTAAAACCCGAAGGGCGGGCTTTAATCCCTGTTGATAAACTTCGGCAGTACATCAACCACTCATCTATTAGCATTGTATTTGTTTTGGGTCCCGAATGATATAATTGGTTTTCCCTTTTTTTTGTGGATAGTTAAGCGTAATGCGTATCCACCCATCCAAATAATCTGAGAAATCACTGAGATGAATGAAGCCCATCTATGGCTTTGTTGGTTCATGCGAAATGCATGCAGAATGGTATAAGGACCTTATATGGACTTGGTTTCATATGTACTAAAATCAATAATGAACATATATGATTTCTAAATATTTGGTTCATAGGACATCGATGTCATCAGGGGATTTAGTTCCTAAGTATTTGCCGAATAATATATTGTAGGGATTGACCTCGATAGATGTCATGGCTAAAGGGCCTATGCTAGTGTGGACTTGAGTTTTTTTTTTTTTTTGGGTGCGTCTTAGTCATGGTAGGAGTTCTTTGTGAGCGACATTCGTTGTGGTGTTTGCTTTGGTTGGCGCTAGTAGAATTAATAAATGCGTCCTCTTTTCGATAATGGCCGTTGTGCAATCGGTTAAATGAGTCGAGGCTATTTTGTCAAGAGTTAGTCCTAAGCAACTATTAAATGTTGCTGAATATGTTTGGTAGTGGAAGTTTACGCCTATGAATTGTCCGGTCGAGGCCATTTAAGGGTTGGTAGAAGAAGCCGACTAGAAATGGGATGATGTTCTGTGTGTTGTGGTTCTCCCAAAGAAGGAGTTTAACTGTTCACAATCATTGTTGTGTTGAATGTATCATCACTACGGCATTTTTCTACAAGTCCTTTCTTTGTCGAGTGTTTGTAATTTGACAAATTATTATTGGGTTTAAATTGGAAGGATATGTGTTGTGGGAGTGATGGATGTCTATAAATCAAGTTGAAAGTCGCAGGCTATTGGATGATCTTCTATGGTTTGGATGATTTTTCCGTAAGTCTATCCTACAATTAAAATATAGTTTGGTATTCCTAGAAGTTATTTGCAAAGATTACGTTGTTGAATGCATCCAACTGTAATGTTTTTCTGATATGAATGTCTTTTTTGCATTTTTCGTGTCATTGAGAATGTATCGTTGTATAAAGTTGACAGATGTGATGTTTACTTTTAAACTGATAAAAATGAGTAATAATCGTTGATCGGGATGTCCATGAAAGCGAAATGGGGAAAGTTTATGAACTCACTATAGAGGCCGATTCTGACATGGTTTAAATACTGTCCTTTAATGACCTGATATGTTAATCATGATATGAAAAGATTTTGAGAAGTATTCCTTTATGTTTTCCGTTTAAAGGCATGATGGCTTTTAACGGGGCTTTGTAGTTAATGACCTAAAGGCTTATATGAATGGATTTATAAATGAAATCATTACTATGGCTGACACATTTTGGAGTGAATATACTCATCATAAATATAAGTATAAGTATCACACCACATTCGAAGATATATGCTCATGTTTATAAGTATCAATGAATTAAGACAAACGTATTCATGTACGATTATGTTGAACTATAATGCATGAAATCTATAATGAATTATGAATGACTTTTCCGCCTTTTCTTTTACATGATCTATTGATGGATAATAAATAAAACCGGACCATAGGTCGAAAGGTATTAAAAACTAAGATAAAGGATGAGTTTGGGATTTAAGGTGTAGATACTATGGTAATACATCTTGAAAGAAACTACATGAAAATAATATATGGAATAATGGTTTAGCAGGATAATACACCGATTATATAGTACAAGTTACAATGATTCAAAATGACCATGTCTATGGTAATATGTTTATAGTATGACCGCATCTTACCGGGCAGTTGTTTGACATTGGTAACAAAGAATGGTATAAAGACCGTTATATGGACCTGATGGTTTCATATGTACTAAAAGTCAATAATGAATACATGTATATGATTTCCTAAGTATTTGGTTCATAGGACATCAGTTTCATTCCTAAGTTCCTGGTAGATATCTTATCAGAGGGGATTGACCTCAATAGATGTCATGGCCCCTGGCAAGACCTATGCTAGTGTGGACTGGCTTTTTTTTTTTTTTTGCGCGTGCCTTAGTCATGGTAGGAGTTCTTTGTAGACCACATTCGTTGTGGTGTTTGCTTTGTTTAATTGTCAAGCAGAATTAATCGTCGTCCCTCTTTCATTATAGCCGGGTCAGGTGCAATTGGTTAAGGTCGAGGCTATTTGTCAAGAGGAGTTAGTCCCAAGCAACTATTGGTGTTGTTGAATATCTTTGGGCGAGTGGAAGTTGGCATTTATGAATTGTCAGACCATTTATCGGTTGGAAGAAGTCGACTCGAGAAAATGGATGGATGTTTCCCCGTAGTGTTGTGGTCTCAGTGGGAGTTTAATCATTAGGTCTGTTGTGTGTTGAATGTATCATCACTCGCATTTTCTTACAAGTTTCTTTGTCGAAAGGTTGCTCTGACAAATTGTGTTGGGTTTAAGTTGAAGGATGTGTTGTGGGAGTGATGGATGTCTATAACCGTTAAGGAAGTGGCCAGCCATTGGATGATCTTCTATGGTTTGATGATTTTCCGTAGTCTATCTACACTAAAATATAGTTGGGTATTCCTAGAAGCATTGCAAGATTACGTTGTTGAATGCATCAACTGTAATGTTTTAGGTGATATGAATGCTCTTTTTGCATTTTTCGTGTCGTGGAGAATGTATCGTTATATAAGAAGTTAGACGATCTTCGAGGTTAGTGGTTGTTTGAATAGTGTTAATGGAATGTTAGTAGTAGGTCTCATGGCCTATAGTGCAACAAAGTGTATAAAGGTCAAGATTCGGCATTTCTTCTTGGTTGGTTGAGTTGTAGAACTGGGTGGTGCCATAGATGTGATGATCTAATGGAAGCATTAATATTTGGTCATGGTGCGCTTTTTTAACAGGCAATTTGTCCGAAATCTCCTGGCACTATGAATAGTTTCCTCCAAAATGGTGGTTTATATTTGTGGACACGGGGATCGACGCCTTTGAAGGTGCTTTTTTTTTGTTTGTTAAATACATGATATCTAGCCTATTAGAGTTGAATATAAGCTATGCGCATATCTCCATATGTTGATTGATTGCTCTAGGTTCTAGCTTCAAAGATTCCTTGTATGGGCCTTTTGGACAATGTTTTGAATAATTTTATTAGAACAATCTCTTATTTTATTAAGTAGAGCGACATATTCACAACATATATAAGGGAGTTTCATTTGTTCTTTTGATGTAATATTTAGTTCAAGAAAAAACTTGAGAGACAACACGTGCCCCTAAAGAATAATAAATGGTTAAAAATAGTCGGTGAGTCTCCTCGGCATTTCTTGCTCTCAAGTAGTTATCCCCTACGCTTTCATTTCGGATCCAAGTCAGAAGATTTGGCGTGATTTACACTACTTTATGTTGGGTTCGGATGGAGGCTCTCTTACTCTTTTAACCATTTCTCTTCATTTTTTTAGGTTCTTTCTCATGCTCTTCTAGGGTTTTTAGGAAATTGTTGTTTGTTGGATCCAATTGTGATTTGGAGAGCCGAAGAAAGGTGTCGTGCGGTTCCGGCTACAGAAGCCACGCTTAATTTTAAGATGGTTTATACATCCATATCGAAATATTTTAAGGATCCCAAACTGGTTTTTATACATCCTTTTAGACACAATGTCACGGAACCGATAAATTTCTTTGGATAATTAAGTCTCAACGTATTGTTGCATCTATTTTGTTGTTGAATTTTGAAATAAAGCAAAGAGGCATGCCAATATTTGAGAGAGATTGAAAGCTTGACAATAAATTTCTTGTAGCAAAGGGAAGTCTCATAGAGAAATATTATAAAAAATGCAAAATTTAAGATTTAGTACATTTGGATATGATATAGGTTAAAATAGGTTGGGTGTTGTTGCCATCATGATCTGCTAAGCAAATATAGTCCAAGCTAGTATTTTCCATTGCTTTTAATTATATACAAATGTCTATATAGGCATAGATACTAATAATATTCAAATTTAGTTTGCAATGCTAACCTAGAACACCTTTGTTTTGGAAAAAATTAACGAAGTCATAATAATAGGAGATTTATGTTTCCCCGGGTTGTGGAAAACATTCAAGATGATAACTTTTTAATTTGGCTAAAAGTAAGATACAGATTATATTACAATGGTCCCTATTCTATAGAAAGGATCTCTAGATTAAAGTAATCCATACTTGAGTACTTTCATTATATCATCAAAAGCACAGATTCCTGGTCTTCCATTTCCTCCATTTGATCTCTCTCAATATAATTTCTTGATCAACAAAGGGAGTCTACTACCTCCCTATACCTTGAAATCCATAATATTGGAAATGACACCTCCTTGCATGAAGCTATGTTCCATGAAATTTCACATGGAAGTAAACTTTCTCATAAAAGGGAAGTAGAGTTTTAGTCCAACTGCGACTTCCAAGATGGGCCAGGGAACTAGTGCCCGTATTACTTTGGGAGTCTGCTATGCTAATGGCAAAAAGTTTCAGCAAAGTCTCCATCCGGCATATCATCACGTGTGCGCGGAAATATTTTCTCTCTGGAGTTTGTCAGGTTACATTAATCTAGCGACAGATTTTGTGTTAAAAAGACTTTATGCACAAATTTCAAACACCGATTCCAAAAAAAAAATGGGATCGCCCAGATTAGAGTCCGGGATGTATATCTTTACTTTCTTGGTGGTATTCTGGACATCCGCTGTCAACCGTGTGGTATTCAGGCCAGGTTCCATTTCACCAAAATGGTTGTATTTCCCAGCCAAAAGTGGTTATTAAGCTGCCAAAACCAAGCCAGCTGGAATCAAGGGCGCATGAGAAATCTACGGTGATTGTTCTTGCGGCTCAGCGGGGCGACGAGCCGCTTCAAGCCCTTCTAATCACTTTGTATGCCTCTTTAACGTTAGTTTTGAAGAGGAAGGCCAGTGATAGAGCGGATTGATCCAAAAATGCCCCAAAACAGCTTGGTCCCGGCTTGAAACGTGAAATTCACAATTGGTCGATAACGGTGTCCTAAATACCACAAAAAAAGTCCGAAATACTTACATCCCTGACTCTAACACGGGCGGTCCTAAATTCAAAATTGCAGAGTTTGGGCTTCAGATGCTTCATAGCATATTCAAAACTCGAGCCAACATGTGTCACAAAAGATGGACTCTATAACAATGTATAGTATTCCTATTACTGTGTATTCACAGATTCAACAATATTTATTGAATAATGAATTGGTTAACGAAGGTGAAACAAAATGGTTTACTATTGAACCAACAGAGTCGGCTTATCTTGTTCTCGCTAGCAGTAGTTGACCGCCAAAGGTATCTTTGCAAAACTCTGTGGTTTAAGGAGCACGGCTTCCTCGCCTCAAATGTCTCCCGTGACGGTTCCCGAACTGATGTGTATTGTCGACGGCGATCGCACCTTTATCACCGCCACGTAGTCAGTCCACCACGTGAGGTACAGCAATAAATGGGCGTAAAAATCTCGCTTCATTATCTCAGATCATCCATGTTTTTCTTCCATAAATTCCCACCAGATCTCCGCTTCATCCAAAATGTAAAAAGAAAAAATGCAACCCTACCTTTTTGCATGGCATTCATCTTTCCGAGCCAATACCTTCCATATTTCTGCTTCACAAAAGTATAATGTGCCATGCAATTTTCGATTACAGAATCCCCCTTCCTCTAAATTCAAGAAGGCGATGTTGACTAGCGGTAGATGAAGGACCTTTAAAGGAGCAATCGAGAGGAAAGGTCGGTTTAGCTTTCTTAGTTAATGCGGGCAAGGAATATCATCTACACTGACAGCAAAACAAAACTATATGAATCAATAATTCATAAATATGTAGGCCTCAAAACTTACATGCACAATTGAACCGAAAACTTAGGAAATGCAGAAAATATGAAAGTTTAAGAAACAAAGTTAAAATGGCTTTGAGTAAAGCCGCTTGGTCCACATTCTAATCGGATATTTCCAACATCATATCCGGAAATTCTTTAACGCCTCTTTAACTAACAAAATTTCGAGAAGTTTTTAATCCAACCGTCCAAGAACCGCTGATTCCGACACATATCCCATAATCTCCGAATATTCGCTTTCGTAGAATATCCTATGGATTATTATTGACAGAATCTTCTGCATCATACCTTTTAGAGAATATTCCTATGTAAAAAGACTGCAGGTTAAACCCGTGACCTACTATGTCCTACTCTCCTCAGGTTCCCAAGAACTACCGTTCGCCAGCCGTGAAGAGCGAAAGGGCAAGGGATCACAACCTAGAAGTCCGCTTTTATGTTCCTAAGAAAAAGTCAAGTTTACTAGCTAGAAAGTTTAAAGGGGAAGGACTAACCTAGAAAACAGTAAGTTTATAAAGTAAAGATGAAAAAAAATGCATCAAAAAGGAGAAACTGAGCTATTTTGACAACTTCACAGAAGATCTAAGAAGTGATCGAAGGAATAGTATCCAAATTTGCATTGGGCATGGATTGGGGAAGAATCTACAGAGATGTGGAGGACGATTAACTCCGTTGAGGATTTTAGCAAATAGAAAAACTACAGCAGAAGAAAAGTCTTGAGCATACCTTCTTCCCAAAAAGGAGCCTTTAAGACCATACCGAGTGCTACTTGCATGAGAAATGGGGTTCTTGAGACCATTTTGCCTGCCCCATCTTCAAGACCTTTACTTTCTGCCTCAGGTTAAGGGGAAGTCAACCTCCTCCTCTTTCAGGCCATGCAAAATAACCTCCCTACTGCCTACACCGAGGTTTTTCTTTGCATAACCCCCAGAGAAGGTTAAACCCTCATCTTTGCTTCTCTGCCTGAACAAAAAACATAGATTTGAGCCTTATTCAAAAATCCCTTTTTAATACTACAAAGCTTTTATCAACAAAACCGGCAGATTAGATGCAGCTTTGCACGAATTTGCAACTTGAAATCATTTTAAACCTACAATTGTAACCGAAACAAATTGGGGTAACAAGAAAACACCCCACAAAAATGAACCCATTCAATCAACGTACCCAAAACCAGACATGCCCATCAAACTCGACCCGCCCTTGCGTGAACGAAACCCGCGATATACTATCCACTTACAAAGCTCACTTGGTCGAAGACTTCTGTTCCCCACGATGGCTTGCGAAATTGGCTCCAACTAGTCCAATAAGCAGGCGCCCACGTAAGCTTTTCCCCGATGCGCCAATGTAATTTTTTAGGTTTTTGTCACCAAAGATTTATTTTTGGATTTTTTCTTTGGGAAAATCACTTTTGTTTGCTATTAATCATATATATGAAGATAACCGTGTTTGTGCATCATTTAGTTGTTACCGGTTGTTATCTTCAGATCGATCTAAGTTTTCTCATTTTCCATTTATTTGCAACTCAAGGAAATTGGTAGCGTGATTTTCTCGAGGTCGATGGAATTTGAACAGCATTCCCAAGGCAAAGTGGCTATTAATTGCCGGAAGCCTCTAAGGAGCTTACTGAGACAATTCAAAGACAAAGGAGTGGCCAATTACTTCCCGAGGACTCGGAGGTAACTTTCGTGACCATCTCTAGGGAAAGAGGGCTGCTTCGCTGGGTGGCCTCGGAGAAAGCTTTTGATTGAACCCATAGCAAAGTGGGCGGGCTCAATTTCTCCCGGAGGCCCTGAATTTAAACCTTATCTTCAAGGCATCGTGGGCAAGTGGCTGCACCCACCTAATGTGATATTACTTTTCCAAATTGCACGTTGCGGCTTTTATCAATGTAGACAAGAACAGAATTCTATTCATATAGAATGGGAGTACATGGATAGATTACATAGATAATAAAATCAACTAAACATCATGCCTCGAAGATAGTTCCATGAGAAACATAATAGATAATAATAGATAATATTATACATGGAGGTTTCATTCAATGCCGGTTCCAACGCAATTAGATCCCAGGATCAAACTTCCTCTGTAATGCCTTGCCTGGCCATACAGACCAAAATGGGCCATCCAATTCTGCATCGAATGGGGGAGGTTGCATGAGCTTGTTACTGTGCCACCCGCCCCCTTTTTTCCTTCTTGTAAAAGCTTCTTAAATAACGACCTGGAACCTCACAGTAAATATCCTCCATTTCCAGCGGCCTCTTGAGCTTACGTCACATAAATATGGCATTTCAATGGCTCGTGCAAATTTCGGCTCCATCCTGTTGAGGTGATCCGACTCATTGCCATCCTTCATCAACCCTCCCCCTGAGGAGCTTCAAGGAGTTGGTGTCTCATTTCTTCCCTATTCCATTTTTGGTTTATCTGGATTTCGCACCTCAACACCGGCCGATTCCATGAGCTAATATTGGCTCATGGGATATGGGCATTTTTCGCTCATTGTGAATCCATCGGCTGCCCTTTGTTCTAACCATTCGACCGTCTTCCATTCATGAATCTACACTATGCGGTTGCGAATGGCTGACTCGCATGGCGGGACCACCTCTAGTGAAGGCTTGGGGGACACAAACTTGGATGTACTTCTTTGACTTAATAGATACAAGGTCACGCCATCTCACCTACACATACGATTCCCCGAAATTTTGCATCATTCTAACAAATAAAACCCTATATTCTAAAAATTCGGATCATTTTAGAGTCATATGGACTTAGGAAAGTCCATATATAATGAAAATTATGCTTTCGATGCGGAACTATCCATTGAAAAGGATAGGAGACAACAATTGAAAGACCTCCGCGGCATGGACAACTTGTTCTTTTCTGTACCCATCAAATAAAAATTGAGCTTTTCAAACATTTTAGAGAATCAACCTTTGCATTTGCTAGAGACGAAGACCATATGCATTGTTCATCCACCAAAAATTGGTGAGATAACATGGGTGTCGAAGCGACCGACTTGCAAATCCTTTGAAGATATTTTAGGCTCAATTGAGATGTCTGGCTATCTATCAATCACATATGTTCATTCATGGGTCGTTAATGGCCATCCCTCGACTTAAAATGAGGTGAAATTCAAGAACACAAAATAATATGGTAAAGTTCTATAATTTTATAGAATCATTAAAGTTTTTCCGCGACGGAATAATCAAAATTTTAGGAAATCCTATTTAAAGAAAATTTTATTTTTGCCAAACTAAAAATCCCATATTAACAAGATTGATATATAGATAGATATGCTAGGGATATGGATATGCAATACTATATGGCCTTTTTCTTTTTTAATTTCCATGGCAATCTGGTTCAAATTGAATGCTAAAAATTAATTATCTATCCATCCATCCATCTATAATCAAACCAATGGTTGGATGGTTAAAGATCAAAAGATTGCCACTTTTAAAATATGGTCAATGAAATGCAACAAAGCATTTAGAACTTGAGGACCAAGACTAATAAAACAAGATTGAGCCAAGGCATGACATTTGAAATTGTCAGTCAGTTTAGATCCATAAGCTTGGCAACATTGACAAAGCATATCGCTCCTACAGGATTCTCACGACCCATCTCCATCGAACTCATGGTGTGTGTCCCCATGCGGTTGAGGATGAGTCCTTGACTTCTTCATAGCGGAGATGGGTCGCATGGTAATGTTGGGCCCCTTCCTAACGATGGGGTTGATGTGGAGGCACGTATAGTGGGCAGCCCAATGGCAGACCGGCATCCCGAACTTCTACCGAGGAAGCGAGGCGTCGAGTGTTATATAAAAGGTCTTATCCATAATGATCCCTTCAAATATTTGAAGTACAACTTAGAATATCAAGACCATTATAATCTTAGATATTTCAATAGATCACATGTTACCTTATGCCCCACTTCCTATATACACTTTGGAAACACTGCACTACTATCTACATAATATTTGTCATAATTTCCATAACCCATTCGCCAAGGACCACTCTCCCATGCTTGCTCCATATCATAAAGAGCCTAAAATATGCATGTTTCATGGAAAATGTGATGAGAATCTATATGAACGTATACACTCTAGATATACACATTAATAACCATCAACAAAAGAAAGAAAGTACAAAAATAAAAAGAAACCCCGTATCATGCTAGATATTGAGCTTCTATGGAATATCTATAAAACACTTGCTGTACATATGTCAAGTTTTGAAAGGCTCGTTGTTCACTACTTTTTAGGAGTCTTCCACGTGTAGGCTCCTTATCTCTCTTATTATAAGTATATGTTAGGGATATGGATATGCAATACTATATGGCCTCTTTTGTTGTTTTGATTTCCATGGCCAATCTGGTCTCCGTGAATGCTAAAAACTCGAAATGTTAGCAGAGGCCACATTTCTCCATATTATCAACGTTAATACATCCTATAACTTTCCTGTCCCACCTGGCGAAGTTGCTAGTGCCACCTAGTAGGCTGCTAGTGCTCATGGATTGAACAAAAGGGGCGGCACGTGGCGAAATGTGGATTGCCCTGAAAATGATGGCTGGCCATTACACGCATAATGGCCAGCCAGTGAATATTACCCTAACTAAATATCTAACCATCCATCTATAATCAAACCTGGATGGTTAAAGATTGCATTGCCACACATGAAAAGATTAGATTTGTACACACAGTGAAAAACATAGAATTGATAAAGTTGTGTGGTGTACAAGATTTTTGGGAAAATTTAAGACAATTTGAAGCCCCTTCTAGTTGAATTGAATGGGCACAACACGTGGAGGTTTAAAACGTAGTCAATGAAACCGACAAAAGCATTTAGAACTTAGGACCCAAGACTAATAAAACTAAATAGAGCTTAGCCGCATTTTGAAATTGTCAGTCAGTTTTAGATCCATAAGCTTAAGTGCATATAAATGGATGCCGCATGCGCATTAACCAACAAACACAGCCTTCAGCAAAATATGCTCTATTCTGTTGGTGCTGTGCTTATTTTATAGGATCATGTTATGCCCAACTGAGTTACACATATTATGCAAGTTGCCCAACAGCCGAATCCTGGTGAAACAGGCTGTGAGAGATGCCATGAGCACAAATCCAGGCATTGCAGGAGGACTTCTGCGCCTCCCACTTCCACGACTGCTTTGTAAACGTAAGATGTTCGAATTTCGAACTAATAGAAGCATTCAGAATTCAAAACTCAATCTGATTAGTCGAAGTGGTTATGTTTTTGGGGCTGTGATGGTTCGGTTCTCATTGATTCTACTTCGACATCATTTCGGAGAAGGAAGCAAGAGGAAATAAAACAGCCTCCGTGGATTCGGTGATTGACGATGCCAAATCTAGAGTGGAGGCAGCGTGCCCAGGCGTGGTGTCGTGTGCAGATATTGTGGCCTTTGCAGCGCGTGACAGTGTAGTGTTGGTAACTATTCTTTCTCATTTTTCATTAAGTAGCGTGTTGTAACTATGGAGCTGGGCCTGGCGCTAAGTTAAACAAGTGGTAAAATTGTGCAGGCTGGAGGTCCTGCCTGACGCTGAGATCCGGCAGAAGAGATGGCACCGTTTCATCCGATACTGTGCCAATGACAACCTCCCCTGCCTTTTCCATCTGGCCACCTCACCCAAAATTTGCCGACAAAGGCCTCTCCCAAGAAGAAATGGTCATCCTATCTGGTAATGTTTTGGCACCGTTTCATCCGGATACTGTTGCCAAATGCCAACCTCCGATAGTTAGTTATGGGTTTAAGTTAGGACTAACCGGGCTGGTATTTGCATTGCAGGTGGTCATAGCATTGGCTTCTCACATTGCAGCTCCTTCAACACGAGACTTTACAACTTTAGCACCGCTTTCAATACAGACCCCTCCCTCCAATTCCCACCTCGCAAAAAAAAACTTAAAGTCTTGCCCCCAAACTCAACACCTCCACATTGGTCGACATGGATGAATCTTCCACCAAGTTTGATAATAAGTATTATATTGATTGACCCACAACAAAGGTTCTTCGCCCCATGATGCAGCTCTTCTCACCGAACTACTCCACCAAATTGGTTCAACAAAACACTAATAAGAAGGTGTTCTTCAAAAAACTTTGCATATGCCATGATAAAGATGAGTGAGATCGACGAAGATTGGCCAAGACGGCCAAATTCGAAGAATTGCCGCGTCATCAATAAAGACACTTGACATATTCATTCATGGTCATTCATTAGCAAATTGTATATAGATGCTACTAATAAGCGTGTCGCGGCATTGCCGTGCATAAGTTGAAGTGTGTATTATATGGGCCATCGGTACAAGATTGGTCAAATGGAGTTGGTAAATTTCTATAGCTATTATAGGATTAGATGCAAAAAGCATGTACTAGTAAACGTCACTGCATTGTTGGCATAAATAAACATATGTTCTATATGGGCCTTTCGTGTAGAATGATCCTATGGATTTGGTTCCCTATGAATTGCATTCAGTGTAAGACTATGTTTCCATAATGGGACTAAACTTAAAAAATGGGAATATTGACAAAGTAAGTGAGCTCATCATTCCCATGAGAGCAAATCAAATCCAACTGAGTTTCCTCCGGTCAGGTTGGATGGATGTCTTTATACCTAAGAGTGATCCTATGGAGGTTGTAACCTATGGATCTTAGAGCGAGTTATCATATGGACCTTCAATTTAAGACTAATCGTAAGGAAGTTGATATCCTATGGATGCTATAGGAGTATAGGTTTTATAACTCATGACAAATAAACAATTAAACAAATCAATAATGATTGCCCCGATGTGTGACTTGTTGATACAATTATGCTATAATCGACCTAAATTCTAGGCATATATACATTATCATCCCTTCTCCCATCCTACCCATTTCTCTCCCTCCCTCTAAAGTCCCTTCTATTTCCTCCCTCCCTCTCTCTCATAATTTGGACAATCATGTATTGCCCAATTTTCTTAGAGCAATAGATGAGCTTACATCTACATTTAGTCCATTTTGGAATGAGAGGCATGAGAGTTTGAAATGGGAGACACATTGTACCCAGGCGTGCTAAAATGCTACCTTGCTTCTATAATGATAGATAATGGACATATGGCTGTTCACATCTATTGCACATTTTGATGAATGTCATAAAATTTCCTACGGCCATATTACCATACAAGCTATGCTTAGCAAACTTGTATTCATCGACATAGGCCACACCTAGCATGGGGCAATGCCAAGTTATTAACAACATGGAAATTGTGTCACAAATTACATGTGATCTTGAACCTTGTGTCTTATCATCATCTCCCTACAATCCATGCATATGAAACTTGACGGGTTACTCCATTCTCCAAACAAAGAATGGGAGCAAAAACTAAAATCAATAAACCTTTCAGCTATGGGATTTGAACCCACAAATCCGAAAGCATCATAGCAAAATCCAAATCGTGTAGAAGAACATTAGGAAAATGTAGTAAATCATGAAAACTCTTGCCTTGATAGAATGTGATGGCCCTCAAATGGGGCTTAAAACAACATATAGATGTCGATGGTTACAAGATCAACCTAAAGCAGGCTCCACCATCTTTTTTGCACCTTTCAAATGCCTCACGGTTCAATTAGAGGGATAATCTTTCGACAAGATAGCTTGCAAGAGCAGCCCCAATAGTGCATGCCAAATTTGGTGGTTCGGCCACTATGGCATAGAACGATGTCCTTGAGGCTCTTGAGCACTTCGTCGCCAAATTGACTCCATCAAGTTCCGGTTGACATGTTCATCTTTCTACAAGCACTTTGGATTTGTATTGATTCATGGTGGAACGACTCCTTCAAAATGGTCGCCCCCCATCCGGATTTGGTTGTAGGTCACCGTTCCTTCATAATTGCTGGTCCTTATATTTTTGTCTACATTTTCATAAGGTAAAGGTCCACCTTATTTATTGTCGATGAAAATAATAGGTGGGCTTCTTATAAGATAAGGTCCATCTTTTAGAGTGACTTTTCAAATAAAAGGTTGGCCCCCCATAATGCATGGTTCCTCCGTTTTAAATATCCATGCATCTCTATTTCTTAAGTCACATTTCTTAAGTCACGTCCCCATCCTTCTACAAAGTATCTCGACCATCTACAATATTTGTTGAATTTTCCTTTGAAATTGACCCCGACCCCATCCATTGGTTATCCCTTTATAATCTACACATATATAATTATGTTTCCTTAGATTCGATTCTTTTATGCCTTTATTAGGTAAATTCGATTACCCTAAAGCAGGTAAATTCACAGTGGGCAATTCTTCATCTCGATCTTTTACCTCGCTGCGAGAGGCAACAGAATATAACTGCGATGGTCACGAAGGACATGCATCGACTTCTGATTGCCTTTTTAGGCGTCATCTACAATATGTTAACCAAAGTTTTGGTGCCCATTTCTTTGCACAGTGAACTCACATTTTGTTCGGATGTCTAATACCTTATACGCCATATGAATATCCTCTCTAGGTCTTACATTCTCATTTCGTTTTCGACATTTTTTCGGATTTGCAACTACCACATTGCCTTTCTTCTTTTGCCAACCCGCATACCCTATTCTCTTTGGTTGCTAACCTCATTTTTCACTATCAATTGTATGAACTACCAAAGGTGGGCTCCTCCCTTTTCATTTTAACAGATATCCCCGGAGGATCTAACATCCTCTTCACAATCTTTGTGGACTCAACCTTTTGTTTGAAGAGATTCCACCTTTGCTACGGATCTTACAGCTATGCCTTTTTTGAATTTAAAATAAAATCCTTCAAGACAAGGACCATCCATCCTAGATCATCTCTGACGAGCCAATATCCCATTCCTTGAGTTTGGAACCACAATTTGGATTGCTCTTGTAAGGAAACAAGAATGCGGTGATCCACATATCAAAATAATATAATATTTTGCAAAAAGATACTAGGCATAAGTTAATGTATGGTTAGCATTACTAGGTCCAATACTTAATGTTAAAATGGCATTTTCCCTTGGTTAATGAGGTTTTATTTAAATGTTTGCTTTTAAACACATTCTAACTAATGCGAGCAAAGTGAATCACAAAATTTGAACCTCATTTTGAGAGCTTTGAAATAACATTATTATTTTTTCAATATGAGGGCAAAAAGATCATGGCTTGAGATATGCTTGAAGATGTGTTTTTCACGTTGGTTCAAGTTGACACAAACCCCTCTAATGGATTTGGAAGAAGAGAATGAAATGTTAGGGTTGGCAGAATTTCTTGTAATAATATAAGGACTTATCCATAATGATCCCCCTTCAAATATTTGAAGTACACCTTAGAATATCAAGATCCATAATATAACCTTTGATATTTGAATAGATTATATGTTACCTATGCCCCTTCTATATATACACTTTAGGAAACCCTAGGACTAGTATTAGCATATATATGTCATAATTTTCATAACCCATTTGCCATGGACCACTCCCCAGGTGCTTGCTCCATATCATAGAGAGCCCTAAAATATTGAATGTTTCAAGGATGTAACCATGGAAAACGTGAGGAAAATCTATGTGAACGATATGCACTAGATATATGCATGCATTAGTAACCATCAATAGAAAAGAACATACAAAATACAAAAGAAATCCCTTATCATGCTATATTGATCTTCTGAAATTTCTAGCAGGCGCTTGCAATACACGTCAATTTTGGAAAGGCTCGTTGCTCATTACTTTTAGAGTCTTACACGTGTAGGCTCCTCATCTCTCTTTTCATAACTACTAGAAAAAGTGCCCAAGATTGCTAGGCTTTTGTCCTAATTAAACTAAAAATTGATATAAAGAAAAACGGTTGACGATGTTCTGGTAAATTTCCTGGGGAGATTAGTCATGCATTCATGTAGATAGATGGGGTGGTTCCCTTATAACCAACTTTACATTAATATTCTGGCGTGGTGTGAATCCGGAGGCCAATGAGCGAAGAACCGTGAGGGAGTTTGCACCACGAGCACTTGTATAGATAGTTCTAGAGTAGTTGTGATTTCTATCATTGAAACTAATAACTTAAATCTTGTGTAAGATAGTAGTAAGTATGTAATTATAGATATTGTAAAATTAATGCCGATTTTAAGGTGTAAAGACTTGCAACACAAATTTTGTTATAACGTGTTGCAAGGATGAAGAAATACACAGAAGTGTAAACTTTGTATAAATTGATAAACTTAAATGTTGTATTAAGTAAGGTTAGTAATTACCTTGCGTTGATTAAGTTATGAAGTGGTAAGTTAATTGGATAATGAAATAGTATGCGAATGTCTTAAACATTACCTTAGAGTAATTCTAATAATTGTGTAAGTATAATAATAATAAATTGTATGTATCCAAGTTTATTGCGAGTTAGGAAGATCCCAAGGTGGGGAGACCCACGATCGTGCGGACAACATCATTTCAAGGTGAGAATGTGACATTCGGCCACGATTATACGGTCCTAAGGCGTATATCTTTCTTTGCCTGTCAGCGCATACCGCCATCGATTGGCGTATCGCCCGGCGATATGGCCAAGCAAAGTAGCACCCAAGGGGCAACTTGCAAAGCGTGCATTTATTAATGTGCACGTTTACCCATGTGCACATTTATCCAAGTATACCACATTTACCCATGTGGACGCACTTTATGCCATTGTTATTAAAGGCAAGTGGGCCACACCCGGCGTTAGAAACCTTTTTGCTCCTATCGGAAATTTCACTGTAGTTTTAACCCGGGGATTTTTATAATTTTGAATCGGATCGTTCCTGCAATCAAAATTCACGACCGGATCCCATTTCATCAAGACAAAGAGAATTCAGAATATATTAAAATCAAGCACTCAATACCACGACTCATCAAGCACTTATACCTATAATATCACATTAGAAATTCTAATCAAAATGCGACATTGAAGCTATGGCTATGCCATATAGATAATAACATAAATAGAATTTGAATATTATATCATATTATGATGTCATGGAACTTAAAGTAAATCGAATATAATGTTAAAGACAATTTGTCTTACAAACAACATTGTAGCTATGCCAAAAAGAGATTGATAGAAAAGAGACTGCATTCCTCACATCAACTATGATGGGTTCATGAAGTTCCAAGTAAAACTGTAGTAAGATTGGCTTAATTGGACATCCTAAAGTTTCTTTCTTCTACAAGTAATACATTAAAGTGATAAAGAAATGGGAGAGAGATTACATGTTTACCTTTTACGATCATGCAACTCTAGTAGTAATAGGATTGAATACATGAAAATGAAATTGCACGGCATTTCACACTGGTCCGGGAAGTTATTGAATTTTGGCTCTGTGTGTACCCGAATCAAAAGCCACTTGCCCTTGCATAAAGCTTTAATGGGCTATAACAGGCACCTCTGCCAAAAATTCCAAAATTACAATCGGATGCTTTTAGAAGTTAGAAACCCATGGCCATGCAACATACAATTCATAAACAATCTGGATTTCTGAGAAATGAGTTAGAAGTCGAAAGCACTAACAATTTTAGAATTTCGAAATTGTTTAGAGATGCAACAAGTCCAAGATACAATTGTGACTTGTTGATACAATCTGCTATAATTGACCCTAAAATTCTAGGCATATATACATTATCATCCCTTCCCCCATCCTACCCATTTCTCTCCCTCCCTATAGAGTCCCTTCTATTTCCTCCCTCCCTCTCTCTCATAATTTGGACAATCATGTATTGCCCAATTTTCTTAGGGGCAATAGATAGGCTTACATCTACATTTAGTCCATTTTGGAATGGGAGGCATGAGAGTTGAAATGGGAGGACACACTTTGTACTTGGGCTTGCTAAAATGCTACCTTGTTTCTACAATGATAGATAATGGACATACAGTTGTTCACATCTATTGCACCTTTTGATGAATGTCATAAAAATTCCTACGGCCATATTACCATACAAGCTATGCTAGCAGACTTGTATTCATCGGCATGGGCCACACCTAGCATGGGGCAATGCCAAGTTATTAACAACATGGAAATGGGGTCGCAAATTCCGTATGATCTTGAACCCCAATGCTGACACTTATCATCTCCCTACAATCCATGCATATGAAATTTGACAGCTACCACGGTTGTCCAAACAAACAATATGCAGCAACTGGAGCAAAAAAACTAAAAATCAATAAACCTTTCAGCTATGGGATTTGAACCCACAAATCCGAAAGCATCGTAGCAAAACTAAATCAATGTAGAAGAAGATTAGGAAAATGCGGTAAATCGTGAAAACTCTGCAACAGTTATTGTGATGGCCCTCAAATGGGGCTTAAAACAGCATATAGATGCCAGATTTGCTGTCAAGATCAACCTAAAGCAGGCTCCACCATCTTTTGCACCTTTCAAATGCTCTCACAGTTCCAATTCGAGGATAATCTTCGACAGCATAGCTTGCAAGAGCAGCCCCAATAGTGCATGCCAAATTTGACTGGTTCAGCCACTATGGCATAGAACAGATGTCGTGGGGCTCTTGAACAGCTCGTCGCCCAAATTGACTGATCAGAAGCTCCGTTGACATGTTCATCTTCTACAGTTAATGCTGGACTGGTACAGTGATTCATGGTGGAACGACTCCTTCAAAATGGTCGCCCCCATCCAATTTGGTTGTAGGTCACCGTTCCTTCATAATTGCTGGTCCTTATATTTTGTCTACATTTTCATAAAGGTAAAGGTCCACCTTATTTATTGTCGATGAAAATAATAGGTGGGTTTCTTATAAGATAAGGTCCATCTTTTTAGAGTGACTTTTCAAATAAAGGTTGGCCCCCATAATGCATGGTTCCTCCCGTTTTAAAATATCCATGTATCTATTTCTTAAGTCACATTTCTTAAGTCACGTCCCCATCCTTCTACAAAGTATCTCGACCCATCTACAATATTTGTTGAATTTTCCCTTTGAAATTGACCCCGACCCCATCCATTGGTTATCCCTTCTCATCTTTTAGAGTGACTTTTCAAATAAAGGTTGGCCCCCATAATGCATGGTTCCTCCCGTTTTAAATATCCATGCAACTCTATTTCTTAAGTCACATTTCTTAAGTCACGTCCCCATCCTTCTACAAAGTATCTCGACCCATCTACAATATTTGTTGAATTTTCCTTTGAAATTGACCCCGACCCCATCCATTGTTGTCCCTTTATAATGATATAAAGGACTTATCCATAATGATTCCCTTCAAATATTTGAAGTACACCTTAGAATATCAAGATCCATAATATAACCTTTGATTTTTGAATAGATTATATGTTACCCTCTTTATATACACTTTCGGAAACCCCAGGACTAGTATTCGCATATATATGTCATAATTTTCATAACCCATTTGTTTCATGGACCACTCCCCCGTGCTTGCTCCATATCATAGGAGAGCCCTAAAATATTGAATGTTTCCAAGGATGTAACCATGGAAAACGTGAGGAAAATCTATGTGAATGTATGCACTCGAGATATACGCATTAGTAACCATCAATAGAAAGAACATACAAAAATACAAAAGAAATCCCCTTATCATGCTATATTGATCTTCTATGAAATTTCTAGCAGACACTTGCAATACACGTGTCAATTTTGGAAAGGCTCGTTGATCATTACTTTTTAGAGTCTTACACGTGTAGGCTCCTTATCTCTCTTTTCATAACTACTAGAAAAAGTGCCCAGCGCTGCTAGGCCTTTTTCCGGATTAAACTAAAAATTGATATAAAAGAAACGGTTAACAATGTTCGTTCCCTTTGCTTTTGATCGTCATGGTTATTTTGCGTATAATATACATGATCTCAATACTGAGAGCATATGAGAAAATATGAATGGCATCACAGGACATTATCAAAAGGTGGGTCTAGCAGAAGATGATGTGTTTAGTTGCATTCCCAAAACGTTTTAAAGCATGTGGTGATCCAATGAAGTTGTTGTTGTCATGCATTGCTATTATAGTAGTTAAGATTATGATGCTTTTGATTGTTATAACCGTATTTAGAAACTAGAAATAAAGCCCAGTGTTGTTGGGCATAGCTGGAAACTCTAAATCATATACTGGAGCAATTTAAATGAATTCAAGTTCATAAAATTACACAATCAAGAGAATTCAACCATATTTCCCACTTCCTCTTAATTTTTCCCTCTTCCTTTTCCTTTTGTTTTCCTCCACTTTTCTTTTTTTCCTCCCCTTGCCCCGTTCCCTTTTTTATTTTCCAATTTACCTTTTTCTTTCTCCCCTATCCCATTTCTCCCTTTTCCCCTTTTTTTCTTTTACTATTTCACTTCCTTTTCCTCTTTTCCCTTATCCCATTCCTTGCTTTTCTTTTTTCCCTTTTCCTTCCCCTCCCTTTCCTATTTTTCCCAGTTTACTGCCCTTTTTTCCCTTTTGTTTTCATATCATCTTCACGACAGCCGAGGATCCCCTCCTTCCGTTCTGGGGGGCGGGAATGTGGAAGTAGCATCCACATACAAATATTTGGGAGTGGAGTTTGGTCCTACTATGCACTTGGGACACATCCATATTTCTGAAGTTACGGCGGCCGAAAGCACTATATGCAATGCAAAACAATAGTCATAGAGCGGAGTTGTATGATTGGACCCATCGATCCACACCTGCTCAAAGTCTTAGTGGAGCCTCGTCCTTTTATACCTGGTTGAAGTATGGGGCCCAATGAGTATCCCTCGCTACTTGAATGACTTGGAGCAGTGCAGAAAGCCTTCTTGGTACGAAAGCACTAGGGTGAAGTCCACAGTCCCATATCAAATTCTCTGCCCGGCCAGGATTCTTGCCTCTTCTCGGAGGGCGCCCTTTGATCGCCACATTGTCTATTTTTGGAAGGTGGTCAACATGGGCGATGCTCGTCTCCCAAAACTAGCTTATATCATGGCAATGGGGCCCACAACGCAAGGCTTCTTTGAGGGAAAAGAGAGCTCAATGGATGGCTAGATGGAATGTGCACCGCACGTGTGCATACATGTGCAACAGAGACAGATCGCCATAGCTTGAGGTAATATCTTGATGCTTGCTTCATCGGCCAAGCTTTGGGATGCCAGCGCCCTTGAATGTCAAGACAAAGACACACTACCAAATGCCACAAATCCCACATTGGAACGAGGCCCACAATGCTACCCTCGGCAAGCACCCACTTGCCCATGAAAAGCCTTGCACTCATTGCCTCCATTCACGAGGGGCACATCATCTTCTCGGAATTGAGACAGGCGGATGGATTGGTGAGCCACGCCGGGGCGAGCTCTGCCAATCTTTGCCAAATGGGAGTCATTGAGGATGAATCTCATACCCTTCAAAGTTGCCCAAAGATATGATCAAATCCGGACGCGCTTATCTTTGAGTTGGTCAGGCCACGGCCCGCTTCATGTGACATTGAGCACGGCATCCGTCGACGGATGCTAGGATCATACCTTCCGAGAGGTCATGGACATGCGAGATCGCCTATGTCCCCGCACGCGCGACATGTACATACACATTTATTTCATGATGATGTATACTTATGGGTTTGACGACATTCTTATTATCGCACGGTTTTCCCTCGAAAACCCTTGAGTGGGTTTTTAACCGGACAATAATAAGTTTCTTCTTGGCGCTCCCTGGGTCCCATAGGCCGATTGGTCTCGTGGGCGATAAAAACTATTCTATTCTACTATTCTTTTCCCTTTGCCTTCCACCACGCTTACATTTTTCCATTCTCCTTTCTCTTTTTTCCCGTTTTTTCACATTTTCCTTTTTTTTTTTTTTCCCACTACCCGCTTTTCCCTTCTCCCTTTTTCCCCTTTCCTCCCCCCCCCCCTCCCCCCTTTTTCACATTCCCTTTTTCCTTTTACCTTTTTCTATTTTCCTTTTCTTCCATTTTCCTCCTCTTCCGACCCCTTCTCTCTTCCCCTTTTTCACGTGCACTTTTTCCCTACCATTTCCTCTGCTCCACCTTCCCTTTTCTTTTCTCTTTCCGTTTCCTTTTTCTCATACCCGTTTTCCCTTCCCTATGGATCTTTGAGGCACGTTATCATATGAACCTTCAATTTAAGACTAATCGTAAGGAAATTGATATCCACAAAGGACCAAATAACTCACATCATAAACAATTCCACATCAATAGTGATGAGCAAATTCCACCGGACGTTAAAGAATGTTGAGCAAATTTGAAGTCGTGGGTAAACTTCTTACTGCACATTCTTCTATTCTATTCTATTCTTTAACCTAAAGATTCTTGCATTTTCATCCCACATTCGTGCATTGACACCCCATATTTTGGTTGATTCCACCCTCACAATTGTTGTTACCCTTGATTTCACATTGCAAGGAACACCTCGCTTACTACTTCCAACCACGGATCTTAAGTCCCAAGGTGTCTCTTGCATATAAATTTGAGCACAAGTAAATACTTTTCATTTTTTATAAGTGTCGGTAATATTTCTTCTTAGGATCCTTAACACTAGGAAAGTCAACTGGCAATCTGCTACCATTTGTACGAAATGAAAAAGAAAATAAGACACTTTCTCAAGGCATCCTTTGAACTCTGGCATGATTTGCTTTAGATTCTACAACTTTCAATAAGCATCGAAGCACAACAATGTAATTGCAAATATCAACGTAAGACAAGAAGTAAGTACATTCTAATGCAAAACCTTTAAATTCAAGTTGTTTGTATCTCCATCATCATGGCTTTTACTAATTGGCAATGCCATAAACTTCTTGTAGAATTATGAGAAGTAGGAAAAAGAACAAGAATAGTATGAATAAATCATCATAAGACTCAAGAAACTTCCATTTATCAATTCTAGGGAAAGGTTCTTATGCATACATATCATCATGAAGTCCGAAATGGTGTTCCATTGAGTTGAATGAATGAGTACAACGATTACATAGGGGTACCAAATGATGAACCGCAAAATGAGTAAGAAATAATAGCATCCTCGATTGCCTAGTCAAATCCGAGGGTAACACAAAATCTCTTCATAGTGAAGCTAGGCCCCAAATAATGTCAACACGTAAGAAAAAGCCAGAAGATCGTCGCCACACCGCCCGAACCGCAACTCCAAAAGTACTGCCACTCGTCGGAGTTGTGCCCCAACAAGTCTTACTAAGGTCTCCACCACAATATTACAAGCGTAGACCTTGGCAACCATCCAATGTTGTTAAAAAAACCCATTTTTAAAGTACAAAAATCTTCACGTTTTTAAAGGATTTTATGATTTGGTATGGCCAAAAAACAAAATTGCTAATTCTTTGTCTCATACCAACAAGTAAATTATCGCTATTAGAAACTATTAAGTTCAAGTACAAAGATATCATAGCTATTTTGCCATGCAACTCTTAAGAAAGTTCATAAAAACATTATTTTAGAGGTTAAGATATATAAGAATTCTATATATACAAAGATAAATAAGTTCAAGAATAACATATATTTCAAAAAAAAATCACAATCTAAAGGTTTTTAAAGATTTTTAAAGATTTTAAAGTTTTTAAAGATTTTAAGGATTTTAAAGATTTTAACCATATAAAATACAAAGATTTTTTCCAAAAATTTTAAAAATCTTCAAAAAATCTTAAAAACGTTTTTAAACGTCTTTTATTTTGACGCATTTAACAACATTGGCCAACTCAAAAATAGGTCTTGCTAAGGTTGCCAAACTCCATCCACTATTTTCGGTAACTCCATCCGCATAGTGAGCTCCTGAGCTAAAAATTGGGCAGCTTTAAAGACACGCCCTCCATGAACAAGGTGACGCCGGAGCTCTAAAAACCGCAAAAATCACGACAATAGTTGAATGTGTAAGGGTTAGGAGCCACCCACGTGCCAAGTATCGGGGACTATAAACCGGGCCAACAATATAAGAATTATAGTATCAAAAAGAGAAATGATTCATAGGATTCCCGAAGCCTCCTGACTACACGGATCGGGAATACAAGAATCACAACAAAGAAATGGGAACAAATCACGAGGATCCTCTGATGCCTTGAGGCTATGCCGAAATCAAGAATTCCAATATCTATAAACAGGCTCGACCGAGGGGGGCTTGCCCTTGGTGCCCTCCGGCGACAAGTCTATCTTTGAAAAAATGCGAGGATCCATTGGCCAACTGAGAATCAACCTGATAGTAATCAAATAGTCAATAGCTAATACAAGTGACCAAGCACAATAGCACAGCATCAAAATTTGAAAAGACGATCCATGAGGATCCTCGGAAGCCACGGAGCTACGCCGAGATAGGAAAATATAGGCTCAACCAAGGGGGGCATCCCCTTGGTGCCCTCCAGAAGTGCCATGTGCTGTGCTGAAAAAAATTCAGAAGCCCATTGGACGACACTAAATGAAAAATAAAACTTATATAGCAGAACAAGAGGTGGGAGGGGGGGAACTCGGTACAACAACAAGATTCAGCTCAGAGGAAATGCCGATGAGGAATGCAAGAAGACACAAGGCTTTTATAGGAGAAAGGGCCAAAGAAAGCCTGCACTATAGCAAGCTTGTGCCAAACAAAGCCTGGGTCCGAAAGGAAAGCTGGCGCTAAAACCAAGGTCCGTTTCATTAGAATGATGGTTCTCTTCTATATAACTCCATAGCATTCTACACAACCAACTAATTCAAATCATTTTGTTAAGCACCTAGGCATGAAACGTCACAGTAGCTCTTTAGGGTCAGTATAGATGATGCTCGTCACCCTAGCCTGGCTTATACCATGGCAATAGGGCCACAGTGTCTCAAGGCCTGTTGGAAGGAAAAGCGAGCTCATTGGCTTGCCAGATAAAATGTGCAGGAGCACAAGTGCAAACAGAGGCAGGCTGCCATAGCTTGAGACAATACCTAGACGCTTGCTTCCTCAACAAGCTTTGGGATGTCGGCGCTCTTGAACACGTCGAGACAACACATTTCCAGTGCCACATAAACCCCACCTCGAGCGGGCACGCAACGTTACCCGCGTACTCCATCTACCTATGAAAGACTCATTGCCTCTATTCGCACAGGTGCCCACCGTCTCCAAATTGAGACAGGCAGATGGATTGGGGAGCTATGCCAGGACATGATTTGTTGGTGTTTGGACCGGCTTTACATGATCAAGTATATTTGCTATCCTAATCAGTGCAATGTTGTGTAGTAAGAAATTACAAGTCTCATAGTAATAATAAGCTTTGTTTTAATAGAAAATTCAACCAAAATGAGGTATTGACATCCCTAGTATTCTAGCTCTTAAAGGATCGAAGACAAGGAACAAAAAAATATATTATGCTTGATTGTGGTAGGTGTGCTCATCCATGTTGAACATGTAAAAGAACAGGATTTATTATTATCATAAGGAATTGAGTGTGAGTAAGGGTGAAATATTACTTCGAGCAAGCCCAATCTAGGGACAAAGACTTTCAAAGCCATCACTTTTACTTTCATTGGTTTAGATTTCACGCTTGAGGGTTGCATTTCTAGTCAATGATTCAAATCCAAATGTTGTAAACCCTCATGGTAGAGGTAAGAGTCCCCCCCATGGGATTATTATTATGATATGAATGGCCCCATTATTTCTCCAAAGGGTTATGTAACTTGTAATTTTAGGCCAAGGAGTCCCCCCTAGCAAATTTATAAATAACAACATGGTTTATTAACGACACCTTACCTTATTGCTTAAGGAAACAATTGGGCCTTAATGTCAATGGGTCAACCTTGAATTGTAATTGTATACGCTATGATGGAGATATGAGTCCATTCCATGGGTAACAAAGTAGCATCTAGTGTCTTTATTTTCATGTATATCCTTTATATTTTATTACCCATGGAGGTATGAATTTCTAATGGGATTATATTTTTCAATATGAGCCTAACGATCTTAGTTATGGTATGGTGCTCGAGGGCATGCAAATTAGAAAACATGCCTTGAGCGCCTAATATCTTTATTTTCATGTCTACCCCTTGTATTTTTATTGTATGTAAAAGTACGAATCCCCTCCAATGGAGTATATTTTTTAATATGAGCCTAGTCTTCTTGGTTGTGGTATGGTGTCAAGGGGTATGTAGATTAGAAACGATTCCTTTGAATTTTTACATGTACTAGTTTGCTTGATATTTTTGAGTAAATCTAACGTCCTTCAAAAAACAAAAAATATATATACGAGAAAATTAGCACGTCCTACGGTGCATGTTCCTACGGTGCAAATTCCAATTTTAGCATGTTCCCATGGTGCAAGTTCGAATTTTAGTTGAGATTCTCTTAGATTCCCCCTAAGTTCTATGACATCCTAGTAGATTTGCTAGATTTGCTTACATTTTATGATATTCCCTTAGATTGTGTTATATGTTTCTAAGATTCCATTAGATTTTATAAGAATTCCTTGGATTCTCTTAAATTTTGTGAGATTCCCTTAGATTCTCCAAGGCCTCATGAAGATTCTTTAGTTTCGATAGATTGCCTTATATTTTATGAGATTCCTTTAGATTTTTTGAGATTCCCCCTCAAATTCTATGGGGTTCCCATAGATACCTTTAGGTTTGCTTAGATTTTATGAGATTCCCTTAGATTTCATGCATATTTTCATTGAATTCCTTCATACTCTATGAAGATTCCTTTGGGTTCTCCAAGATTCCATTAGATTTATAAGAATTCTTTAGATTCACTTAGATTGTGTGAGATTCCCTTAGTTCTAGAACATTGTAGCTAGAACATTCTAAAAGGTTCAATGTTCTAGGAAGTTTTGATATTCTAGAAAGTTCTAGAATGTTCTAGAACATTTTAGAATGTTCTAGAATAAGCTTTCTTTATATTTCTATAGATTCCCTTATGTTTTATGAGATTGCCTTAGATTTCATAAAAAATACAGGTCTTCAGACCTTAGGATTGCCCTCCGACGCCTGAGTGAAAGTGTGTTTTCATGTTTGTTGTTGCCGTTTCATTTTCATGGTTTTTGTTGGGTCATATGATGTGTGGGGGATTATTAATGGTCTGAACGATGGGTTTTGTTTTGTGTTATTTTGTTTATAAATTGTTCATGGACCAAGCCTGTTTCTAATATGGTGCTTATGACTTTTATATACCTTGTAGCAAGAGGAATTATTTTGTTGTTTTTATGTTTTAAAGCATGAACTACAGTTCCAAGACCTAGATATGAGACCTTTAGGAATGATAGCCATATATGAGCATTGATACAGGCGGTGTAGTGCAATTTCTATGTTTTAAGTTTGGACCAGTAGATGGGCAAGACTAAGAGTGTTAATTTGGAATTTCATTGATATGGTGTAAGAATGGTATGAATATGATGTAAGAATGCTTGAGTCATAATTTATTGCCTAGATGTATTGTTGGATACTAGTAGCTTAAGTTTAAGATGTAATCACTTGCACAATCTCTAGCATATAGTCAAAGAGAATGAAGCAATACCCTTGCGAATTATATTTTTAAGGAAGTAGAGCATGATATGTAAAAGGTTGTGCATGGGGAGTTAGTTAAGCCATATATATCGTAATCAATTTTATAAGCTTAAATAAACATAGAGTACGTGTGAGAGCTATAGTAGAACATGGATGTTCAACCAAACTAGGACTGTAACATCTGCTTTTGGAGAAGGAAAGTGAAAAAAGAATTATGGCACTATGGACACCAAAGGCATGAATCCCACAAGCTGTAATCTTGGCTCTAATCGTGACAAGACATGGAGGTCGCTTTAGGCATATAAGGTTGTTGGACATGAAGCTTAGATTTCTTTAGTTGAAGTTGGAATTATTATAGGTATAAAAAAGTGGCATGTGTGTTACATGGTAGTGAGCATAAGATGTTAATCAATAGTCCCTTGGATAGAGATCATTTTGTTGAGGTTGTTGATGTTGTTGATGTATGCAAAACCATTGTTTGTTCTAACACGTGTTGGAATTATATAGGCGTAATGAAGAATGTCAATTAATAAGCTTTGTTTGTAACAAAGTGACGCTCTGTACATTGTCTTCATTGAGTGTTACAATTTATCTGTCTTTATGTAAGGTTACTAGTAAGTTATGCTACCATTGCATTCTATGTAACTGGTTTTGTGTTTTTGCCATAAATTTGCATTTCATTATAACCATATATACTAAGAAAGGCTAACTTTTAAGTGGAGATGGAAACCAGACTAGATGAATTGCGTCATGGGGGCCACAAGGATGGCGTGATCATAAGGGGAATTGCCGACTTAATTGCATGGTTTCGGGCATGCTTTTTGAGATTAAGGATTTGTTTTTAAGACTGGCAATGTCGGTAACGCTTTGAATGACTAGAGTGTAGTTTGTTTACTGATAATATGTGCACTAAATTTCGATGGGCTTGCACGGTTCAACGGGAGTGGAGAGGACTTGCTGCCAAATATTATCCAAAAGAGGATTTTTTTTTTCATTGAGGATGTCCTTACTCCGTATTTTAATCCAATTCTTGGGACCTTAGAAGTAGAGTTTCACCAATCCATCCATTCTAGATCACTCAAGGGCTTGTTGGAGTTGTTGATAATATTCAAAAAATTAGCCTATCCAATAAACTAGTGTTAAGCTTAAGTAAGTTCTTCTTTTCTTCTGATCCGATTTGTTGTTGATAGTCAAAAGTTACAAAGAGTGACTTGATGGGCTTCATTATTGACTGGTAAATTGACTTGATGGGCTTCATTATTTACTCAAACTTTTGTATTCACATCAAACATGTTGGTCAACCTAGCTAATAGCTGATGCAATTGGATTGCAAATAACTGGATTACTAGTTAACTATTTGGATGTCAAGGGGAGGACACAATATTAGTGGCATTACATAACATCATAACATCGCACACAATAGCTTATTTGATACACTTGATTGTAGCTATAGTATTAGTCTCATTCTTATAAACATCCTTTGCCATAGATGGATTTGCATTTGCTTACTACACTAAGTCAAGATTTTGACACATTTTACAAGTGCTATGTACTAGAGCGCAATTCATTAAATCAAGATTTTGATACATTTTACTAGTGTCAACAACAAGAAAATGTTGTTAATACATTTTGATCAAAAAAATGTTGTTGATACAGCATTTGACCAAAAGGATTCTATGAGGATCTTGAACTTGGTACATGATCCTATTCTCTCACATACTATGTGCTTGACATAATTTTAAATGCACTACCTGACTCACAAGAATGAGAAGGTGAAATTAATTGCAAATACCTAGCTAAGTCTTCCATTCCACTCATTGAAATCCCCGCCAGCTTCGATTCCATAAACATTGCATAATTCCTCCTTAACATCGTCTCTTGATTTGTTAGGGTAGAAAAGTATTAACCGCTACTGCCTCATTGTGTATTTGCTTTAAGATCTCCTCCTGCATTTGCATAACATTTGAACCAACTGTCCTTTTATGTATGAAATAAAGAATCTTACTTTAATCATTTTTGTGATCTTGCCATCCACAAAACGGAAATGCCTTAATGCCTTCCCGTATTTTAAATGCACAACCAAAAACTACATGATACATGTCAAGATGCTACTATGTTCAATACAAAATGCTCCACTAAATTTTCCAAATGCCAAACTGAAAACTTGTTGTCCCTAACTCTTGCTATTTGAAGACACGAGTCTTTGCAATAAACATGCACATCACATTAGTTTCCTTAAAATTTCCTTGAGTGCAGGAAGATCAAAAGGTGACAAGGGTCTCTTATGTTCATTGTATAACACGAATCTTCAATATATGTCGCACTTCAGTGTCTTTTTAACTCTGCCTTTCATATAGTTATATGCGTGTTTCCAATAGCCATATAACTTTGTTTCACAAAGCTATAGAATATTCTATTCATTTGCCTACATTGCAGAAGAAAATGAAGATGCAACAACATTTGCAGTATTTCTTAATCCATGCACGCTAAGAGTACGTACAGCCATGGAGAATGCTTGCTTGTAAATTTAAATTCTCCCATCCACTGTTGCCCCAATTTCCAAGCACAAAGCCTACATTCCAGAGGGTTGGCATTTGTATTGACGCCACTGGTTGCATAAACTTGACAGAATTTGCCACATCATGCTTGAAGCAATTATCATATAGGTTCTAAATAAAAAACATCAAGACTTGATCATATACTTGTCAAAAAAGCTTCCAGCCAGATTTCACATGTCTTCCATAAGGGTGCTTCCTCAATAAGATGAATATCTTTATTCTTGCAAATCCTTCATGGGAGATACAAGAAACGATTTAAATACTTGGCATGGCAGAAGTGCATATAAGACAAACAATTACACAAACAAAAGACACAATATGAACAAACTGTCTATCTCTGCACATTCAATAGACCTTGCAGGCAAATAACTTGCCAGTCAATATTGGCATCACGAAAGGCTTCAACATTTACAGGCATCTTGAGTTCCAACACACATCCCCATTTCAAAATCAGGTAAAGGATCCATCTCTCGGTCAGTCTCTTTGGCAAATCCAGATCCACTGGGAGAACAATTCCATGCTGACAATCTGCCATCTCATGTTATAGTTTCAATAAACATACACAACTTTTTAGAAGACGTAGTTTTCTAAGCCTGTTCATTGACAAGCTTGCGATGGCAGCATTTAAAACCTACTAGGCCATAATGGTTACGTGTTAGTCAAGAAAAAATATGGTATTTTAGCACCTCTCAACAAATATAGAAAGCAATGGAATGACAGTTCCTAATCCAATATGTGACTACAGGATGCATCTATTGGAGAGGACAAACCACATGATGACATTGTCTAGTGGAATATGAAATGCAGTAGAAAGCCAAGAAAGAGCCAGATGGGGACGTCTTCTAGTAGGGATAATGGGAACGGAAAGAAGTTTGCCATCCTCTCTAATAAAATCTGGACACTCATTTGGTCTTCTAGTAGCACAAGTCTTCATATCTACTCTAATCATATAGATAAAAGATTTGTTTAAGCGATAATAGCATTGACTTTTTTTAGAAATCAAAAACTTAAAAATTTAGAATACTTACTCTATTATTAGGTCTCTAATAATACCAGGTAATACCCCATCTTGTAGACAAGCAGTATGAATAGATAAGTCTCCAAGTTCACTGGAGGCATTTTTCTCTGATGTGGCATCCCTGAAGAAAATGCGCCTTGTCTAGATACTATGGCCTGGCTGCAGATAATGTTTTGCAGCTTATCCTTGTAACTCCAGATGGAAAGATCAGAATTTCCAACATATGCCAGAATCATGAGCTCGTTTGGTGGCAGAGGATGTACCTTTGGTGTGGTCATGTGGGTCACATTTCGAACATTTCATGCACTGCAAAATGTCATAGGTGCATCCTATGTTATCATTTCTAGTAGTATTCTTCCCAAAATGATGACTTTGTCTACCAGTTCACTTCCATCACTATGCAGTCAGCAGATTTTGGTTGATCTGCCTACTTCGCAATTGGCCTGTCTTACTTTACTCTCCAATACCTTGTACCTAACAAGAACTTATCATCTGCACAAGCATCTTTGGCTCCCTTTCTAGAGTATGTTAATGTTCATCGCCAAATCAGTCTCACTTATTCCTCTTTCAGCTCTTATCCATCCTTTCGAGCACGGCACACCTTTGCCCAATGATCTATAAATCTTGGAGTCTGCATCTCGATTAATCCCTAGAACTACAATTGTAGAGGGGCCTACAACTCTAACTCAAATCTTCATGAATGGTCTAAGGAATTAAGGCCTGCAAGAAGGACTTGTAGATATAATAAGATATCAAAGCATCTAAAGTGTGGTAGTGACAAACCGACTATAATCTACAATCACAAATATTGGTATGCTACATTCGTACCGTTTATTTGAGCTGCTGGTTTAAGGACCGTGATTACTTACTGATATCTGGCGTGCAAAGAGGTACTGCCGAACGTCAAATTCTCGAAATGAATCCTTCAGTGCAAACTGCATGATTTCCGATTGACATCCAACAGTGCAGCAAGATGAAACCTGGAAAAATGTGTGCCCAAACTATGGAAATGATCAACGCCTAAATTGTTCAAGAGCTCAACATCCTCCTGCACCCCAGTACCTCAGCCATTGCCACAGCAACGGGACCCATCCATCAGAAAAATCACACGTTTATTGCTTGCTTCAAAACAAAAACCATGTATAAAAACAAGACCCTCAGCACATGTTAAAATTCTCACATGCTAAGCTTTCTGGATCATCGTCAACTCCTGAATAGAAACTGCCGAGCTGCCAGCACTTTCACTAGAACGAACAACCACACCATGCTCTCTAAACAGAGAATCTAACTCTTTATCATCCAGTTCACTACTATCTTCTGATTCCGTATCCAGATCCTATAAAACAGAACATAAATATCGCCTTGGAATGTATGGCACTAAACACTTCATTACAAAATATTTTATGGACATATATGCAGTGACCGTGGTAACTAGCCATCGATAACCCTGAATAATGTGCTGAAAGACTTCATTTCATGCTCAAAAGTACATAAGTACTCATGCTAACTGTCAAATTCCCTGACTAATATTAAGTGACATGCAGGATGACTTGATGTTCAGCAACATAACATTTAATATCGTTTTATATGCCTTTTGAAAGTGTTGCTCTTAGATCCACACATGAGATTAATAGAGGATTTCCCATGTGGCATGTAAGAGAGTTAGGGATTTGATTTTATGCTAGCCAGACGCATGTTCAAGATAGTGTTAAAAATAATACACTATTCAAGTTTGTGCTGGAAGAGCCAAAATCATGTTCAAGCATATCCAACACAACCTTTGAAATGCAAGGAAATGTCTAAGTTCGTCCATGGGTTAAAGCATACAGAAAAATAGAAAAAAACAGAGATTTACCTCATCTTCGTCCTCAAAATCCTCTTCTTCATAGTTTTTGCCCTCTTCTTGGACATTATCTGACGCTGTTGAGTGGTCATGTGGCAATGGTTGTGAGAAACCACAAATTATCCCCGGCTGATGCCGCCTAATAAATCTGAGCTGGGGAGAAGTATTGAAGATCTTGGTCAATTTACAAGGATTGCTGATGGCAAAACGAGGCACCCAGAATGGCCGCTGTGCAAACGGAATAACAAATTCTATGGTTAGTATTATTACCAGTTCTGCATTTCTATGGTTCAGCATTTCTGGCTGAATGGATCTCATATTCTCACATTTCAAAAATCGACCAAATATAAAGAAAAATTCCTGATGTCCGCATTATGGGTCAAGTGCCTGATAGAAACATTATAATGCACAGTGCCTGATAGAAACTCCACTTCCAATTCATAGACATTTCGAAGTGGCACTGTGCATGTAGATAAAAAATTTGCAGGAGCCGGATCTTCATCCCCCAGTGTCTACTCTTTGACGCCAAGAACGAATGCTCTGACCATGGCTATAGCAGGAATAAGGCTCCAAATATCTATGGCGGCAGCAGCAGCATTGCATAGAATACATGCCCAGGGTGCCGGTTAGTTAGTTTCCACACCAGCTGCCGAGCAACAATCGCGACCGCCAGTTTACAGCCAAGAGCAGAGCAGGTTTTGAGCAGTCACCAGCATATCCTAAGTATATTCTAGCATATACTTGGGCAACCTAAAAAATTATAAGATTTTACAACTTTTTTTTTATTATTCTAGAAGGTTCTATGTTCTAGAATACCCTGGACCTTCTAGGACATTCTAGATTCTTCTACAACATGCTAGAAGTTCTAGAAGTTTCTAGAAGACG
This sequence comes from Isoetes taiwanensis, assembly GCA_021234155.1. Lineage (NCBI taxonomy): Eukaryota > Viridiplantae > Streptophyta > Lycopodiopsida > Isoetales > Isoetaceae > Isoetes > Isoetes taiwanensis. Next base: position 18,030,211 of record JAJEKV010000018.1, read on the forward strand.
CTAGGTTCTTCTAGAATAAAGTTTAGATTGCCTTAGATTTCATAAACGTTTTCTACTTTCTACAACTTTCTATAAGATTTACAACTTTTTTTTATTATTCTAGAAGGTTCTATGTTCTAGAACCCCCTGAGACTTTCTAGAACATTCTAGATTCTTCTAGAACATGCTAGAAGGTTCTAGACGTTTTGTGACGTTCCATATATTTATACGGTGTATGTCTAAATATACTGACACGTCACGGGCCGAGGATACGCCATCATGGGGGTATGTCGCCTAACCACAAAGGATTAATTTAGCTATGCTAAATTAATAAGGGTTTAATTAAGGGATAAGCCTAATTAACTTAATTAAGCTAATTAATTAATTCAATAGAGGACACCTGGCCAAACTCGATTGGCCAGGAGAAGGATGCCAATTTGAGGCAGCAGATTGGATCCCTATCCCAATTTGCCCCAAATCGAACCCACGAGCAGGAGCAGCTGAGCGCCCAGCCTATTCGAGTATGGAGATCCCACATGACAATGGTTCCAACCGTAATTCGGGTTAGTGAATAGGTTAACTTGGTATTTCTAGGGTCAGCGCCTCTGCCAGGCTTCTTTGTTGATCTTTGATGTTGAATAACCTTTGTTTGATAGTTAGAACTGTTCTTTGCTCTTGATTATGTACTGTGATGGATGGATGTATCTTTGGTGTCATCTCTGTTAGTTCTTCCAGAAAACAGGGATTAAGGGGGGTAGAGACCTCTGAAACCTATGTTATTTAGTATGCTCCTATTAGCTCCAGTAATACCCCTTAATTGCGGCCTGTGTACAAGATCCCACCGAGCTGTGGAATCTATGGCATCATTGAAGCACCAGATAAGAGGTCGTGGTGATGAAGTGTGGGGTGGGGTTTCGCCTGAGCATAAAAGGCTATGGGGACTCCTTCAGTGAGCTAGGCCTAATAGTCGGTCACGTAGAGGGCCGGGTATGGGTCTAACACTCCCTGGGTACAGTGGTGTGATCATCTTGTACTTTGAAGATAAAGTTAGGGGAGTAAGTCGGGTACGGAAGGAGATGCTGATGGATCTCCTCCTCTAGTTCACCCATGGATTCACTGCGACTCTGGAAAGGGACACTTCTCTGACCTGCCTCGTCGGACCGGGGAGATGTAACCCGGAGTAGTCCTGAAGGGTGATTCCTTGGGATTGCGTCTCCGGAAGGCTACAATGGCGCCATAGCTTGACTCAGCTCATCTGCAAAGTGTGCACAGGAGGGGCGGATGGAGTGGACAACCCTAGCCAATGTTCTATGCCAGCCAATGCCATGTTAAGATTATGTCTGCTGATCTCCTGAGACCTAGCTGTCAGTCGATCCCCATTGGAGTCTGAGCCGGGGTAGAACCTTGGGTTTGGAATGTTTTCATTAGCATTAGATGTATCTTCTCTGTTATCGTCTGTTGGATGGATGTGCCACCCTTCGTGGTGGTTATTTATTATATGATTATGCTGTGTGCTAACCTTGTATTCACGCTTCCGCGACTTAGGAGCCCCATTGAAGGCGTGGGCCGAATGACACCTCCGTGTCCTTCACCCGGGCATCTTGCTATGGATGGTCCGAGTTAGACGGAGGGCCCTGCTCATGGTGAGCTGATTGCCATGGGAGGGGGAAGGCCCTGTATGTATACGTCCGGAGCGCCGTATATATCCAATGAGCATCACAAGTTTTTAGAAGCTTCTAGATTCTTCTAGAAGTTCTAGGAAGCCCTTGAATTTTCCAGAAAATTCCATAATTTTTGGAACATCCTAGAACTTTCTGGAGCAGTCTAGAACTTTATTCTAGATAGCCAAGAACTAGAATGCTTATTCTCATCTGGATAGCTTCCTTATATATTGGAAAAGGAGGCTCTTTTTTGCATCTACGCATGTGGGATATATGTGCACCCTAAATTCTAGAACAATCTTGAACATTCTAGAACTATTAAGGTTTGAGGTAAGCTTAACAAGAAAAAAGCATGTATATATTCTTGAATGGAAGTGTGGAAAGTTGATTAAGGGATTTTCCTAAACTCCCTTTGTGTGGGGGAGGGGACCGAGGGTTCAATTCTTCCTAATACAAAATTTTGGCTAAATCCATTAGATTTATGAGAATTCTTTAGATTCACTTAGATTGTGTGAAATTCCCTTAGTTCTAGAACATTGTAGCTAGAACATTCTAAAAGGTTCAATGTTCTAGGAGATTTTGATATTCTAGAAAGTTCTAGAATGTTGTAGAACATTTTAGAATGTTCTAGAATAAGATTTCTTTATATTTCTATAGATTCTCTTATGTTTTATGAGATTGCATTAGATTTCGTAAAAATTATTTACTTTCTACAACTTTTTATAAGATTTTACAACTTTTTTTATTATTCTAGAAGGTTCCATGTTCTAGAACCCCCTGGGACCTTCTAGGACAGTCTAAACTTCTAGAACATGCTAGAAGGTTCTAGAAGTTTCTAGAAAGTTCTAGGTTCTTCTAGAATAAGGTTTAGATTGCCTTAGATTTCGTAAACTTTTTCTACTTTCTACAACTTTCTATAAGATTTTACAACTTTTTTTATTATTCTAGAAAGTTTTATGTTCTAGAACCCCATAAGACTTCTAAAACATTCTAGATTCTTCTAGAACATGCTAGAAGGTTCTAGAAGTTTTTGGAAGATTCTAGGTATTCTAGAAGTTCTAGGAAGCCCTTGAATTTTCCAGAACATCCTAAAACTTTCTGGAGCATTTTAGAACTTCATTCTAGAACTTTCTAGCCAAGAACCAGAAAGCTTATTCTCATCGGGATAGCTTCCTTATATATTGGAAAAGGAGGCTCTTTTTTGCATCTACGCATGTGGGATATATGTGCAAACCCTAAATTCTAGAACAATCCCAAATATTTTAGAACTATTAGGGTTTGAGTACCCTTAGCAAGAAAAAAAGCACATATATATTTCTGAATGGAAATGTGGAAAGTTAGTTAAGATGTTCCCCCCAAATCCCCCTTGTAAAGGTGAGGGGACCGGGGGTTCAATTCCTCCCTAATACAAAAATTTTGGCTAAAGTTTGGGAGATCCCCAAACAAATGGACGGTCAAGATGGGCCACCGGGGCATGAGAAAGCCGGAAGCCATCGATCTCGACGGTGAGATCATTTGAGCGAATGGGCGCCGTGGATCCCGGGATCCGATATATAATGGAAGCTTCTGGAAGCCACCACTAGAAATTACTATTATATTATATTATATTATGATATATTATGATATGATATGATATGATATATCTATAGTGGTTTGATAGTAATTAATTATGACGTTTTTTAGGTGCCTTATGAGTAACCACTATGAATAGCTACATCCTTTTAGGTGATAACTATGGATAATTACCATGACAATTAATTCAGCATTGAAAACCATGCTATGAACCACAATCATTTTATATCATCTTCTTTTTTATTTTGGGATGGCTTTGGTTGGCGTGCCAGGAACGCCGCATGTAACGCTGCATGCGGCGTTCCCGATCCCCCTTGCGGGATGCCGAAATACAAATTTTGAATTTTCGAGATTTTTCTACAGCCTCGGCCTCGGCTCGCCTTATCTACATTTTGATGCTGCTGCTGCGTCTCAAGCGAGCGCCTACAAGGTAGGATGCCGAAGCCTTTTAATCTTCTTGAGACTGATTATTTTCTTGACCCCTTCATCCCCTTACGATTTTCTATTTCAGTTTTGCAGTGGCAGACTGGACCATTACTGGAATATTGGAATCACTGCCGATAAAATTTTGGAGCATCTGCTGCAGATGTAGAGCTTCAATCTGCAGTGCAAATGCCTCCCATACCTTAGTTTCATTTTTCAGGTCTCACATCCCTTGCATCGTTTTTTGGTATGTTTTTTTTTTTTTTGGAAGAAACGACAGAGATTGTATTACTATATGGGAAAATTACATAGTCATACATACAAAAAAAACCATTGCAGGCATCAACCTTACAATGGAAAAATGGTGATGGCTGGAGTAAAACCATCACAATCCTTTAAGGGAAGGATACCCACTCAAAAAAGGATCACTTTTTAAAATAGTTCAGAAAAGAGAAGACTTAGTCTAGTATTCTGGTCAACACTTCACAGAATATCAGGTACCCCCTCGAGAGTGATTATAGAAAAGGCCTCCTCTGTGTGGATGAACATCAGATCATCCAATTCATTCGGCCATAGCCTGTTGAATCCAAAAGGTACATGATCCAGGCGTCCCGGGCGTCTTCATGAATTTTCAGCTTGGCTTGGAAATAAGGTTTTATCTCAGGATTGAACCTCCAGAGATCTTCATCGCCCAGCAGCCGAGTAAAGGTAATGCAGCTGATGACCTCAGTTTTGAGCCAGAAAAGAGCATCTATGGTCTCCATAGCCGATAAAGGAGCAGTAGCAGGATCTACCTCACGGGCATGTCCTCCCGCATTCAGCAGAAGCTCTGTCAAACAAAGAGTCCACATCATTAAAAAGCAGAGTGAAAAACTGAAAGAAACCATTGAAGGTTCCCAAGGAATCCCATTGTCTGTCATAATTCAAGCCCTGTTTTGCCTTGTGAGCCATGACAGCCTCAGCTAGGAGGACCTGAAAGGAAGCTTTAAGCTTATTCAAACTTGGGGCCGATCCAGAGATGGCCACCTCATTCCTATGTTTCCATATGGCCCAGCAGGTAAGGGTCCGGATGGTCCCTTTGAAAGGGGAGTTCTGATTTAGATATTGTAGCAAGGATGCCTCATCAGAGGGTATTTGTTGTACCAGAGGTTGGATCCATTGCCACAAAAGGGAGAGCCAGACTTGTCTCCCTTAAGCCACAGCCCAATGGGCATAAATCTGAAACTTGATTGTTGAATTGGGCCCTGAAACCATTTGTCTTTAGACTTTTGTTCAACAATAGCCACCTGAAGAGCCCAACTTTATTAGCACATTGAAGTTTCCACCCCTGTCTTATAATTGTGATGGCTAGGTCCTGCTGGCAGCCCCAGGCTCTGCTCACTTTTAATTGAGACCTATCCAAGAGCAGACTGTAAATTTTTGAAACCTTATATGGTAGCCCGCCACACGTCCAGTTTTGAGCACAATTTGCTTGCCCCACTGGGTTCCGAGTTAGAGCAGCATAAATGCTCCTATTTGTATCCGTGTCAGGCAATATTGAGGTAAGGTCACACCACTCTTTCCACTTATCATTATTCTTCATAGAACTAATAGTATGAAGACCTGCATGGCACCATTCCTTATATTTAAGAGGATGTTTGAGGGCCAAACATCCCTCGTCTTCTTCAGTCAAGTCCTGATGCCAAAAGAAGCCAAAGTCATCATTAATAGAACTTAGAGGCCGAGCTCTAAAGCAGGGCGATGCCTGGTTCCATGCAGATAAAATTCTTCTCAAAATTTTGGATGTGCCTGGGGCAGCTTTGAGCTGAAAGAAAGCTGAGTCAGGAAGTTGATGAGGGAGAGAAGGAGACCCCACCAGAGATGTAACCTCCAACCAGTACTTTACTAATTTTAAGGCTGGAGAGGGGGCATTGGACATTAGTGATCTCCAAACTAACTTTGCAGCCAAGGCTTGTGCTTGGACAAATAAGTCTTTGCAGCCTAGGCCTCCTTCCCTCTTGGGAAGAGTCAAATTATCCCAGGATACCATTCTAGCACCTTGCCAGATGTAGTCCCTCATAGCTGACTCTAACTTTCTATAGGAGGATTTATCAGCAATGATGGCTGAAGAAAAGAAAATATGTGTGCTTGCAATCACACTGTTGACAATCTCGACTCTTCCTGCAAGAGAGAGGGATTTTGGATACATCTGTATCTTTTTCCTCATCCTGTTGACAATGGGGTCCCACAGCCCTGCCAAGTTCATGTTTACTGCCAAAGGGAGGCCAAGCAATTTAGTGACAGTTCTGTGTCCTGTGACCTTTATTCCATGAATCTCATCTTCCTCTGATTGCAGGACAATTGTGCTTTTGTTTTTGTTCAGTTGAACTCCAGAGGCACCCCCAAAAAGATTTAGCATCTGCAGGAAGTTTGGAAGACTGGTTCTATCATTCTGGAGAAAGGCAAATGTATCATCTGCATACTGCATTATTGAGAAATCTCCCAAATTCTGTGGCAGTTGAAGACATTTAATTTCTTTGGCAGCCAGAAGAGACAGAGTATCCCTCGTGGCCATTTCAGCAACTATCAGAAAAAGATAGGGGGCCAAGGGACAACCCTGTCTAACCCCTTTTTTACACTCAAAAAACTTTGATGGAGTACCATTCACTAGAACTGCAGAGCAGCAAGCAACATTCAAACTATGCACCCTGCTAATAACTTTGTCAGAAAATCCTAAATGTGTCATTCCTTTGTACAGAAATCTCCAATGAATGGTATCATAAGCACGTCTGAAGTCCAATTTGACCAACATACAATTTTGTTTGGAGAAGAGATTCCAGTGCAGTCCCTCATGGGCTCCAACAAAGTTGTCTAAAATACTTCTCCCTGGAAGAAATGCAGATTGTACTGGGTTGATGATTTTTTGTAAGGTCTCCTTGATTCTATTTGCTAGAATCTTTGCCAGGATCTTGTAGGTGGAATTTGTAAGGGAGATTGGCCTCCAATCAGAGAAAGAGGCAGGAGCATCTACCTTGGAAATAAGGGCAATTAACCCAGCATTTATTGCAGGGTGAAGTTTAGGAGCAGTATGTTTTCAACGATGTCCAAGCTTTAAACGAAAGGGGACTGGAATTTTGACAAAGAAGTTGTGCCATGGCCAAGGCTCCGGTTTGGGATTGCATAGGCTCAGCCTTTGTTCCATTGCAGGTGCGTCTTGCTTCAATATAAACATCCTTCTATTCTGATTTTCGAAGCACCCAGTGGCAGCCTTTTGCCTAGATCATTTGCAGTTATGAACAACATAAGAAACTAAAGCAACAGAAATGGTTTTGATCTGCAGAGGTGAGCTTGAGTTTAGAGTTTTATCTTCATCTTCAACTCTCAAGGGTATATCTTTACGACCTGTGTCCGTTGTACGTTTTGTCACAGCTCAAAGCTTTGAAGTAATCTTTTGATCTATTCCCCACAATGGGCTCATTGCTGACAGCCTAACACTGCACATTACAACTTGATAAAAGCGGTCTCAAGTTTAGACCTTTTGTTGCAATATTGTCTTTTCTTTTTTGTCATTGTTATAGATTTATATGAATATATTTTTTGTGTATGACATGTCAGGAGAAGGACCAAGACACTTTTGAAATTTTCCCATCGTTTCTGAGTGGTAATGCTACTAGAGGTATTTGAACATTGTTGTTGCTACTAAAAGGTGATTCTTTCCTTTAAATCAAGTCTCCTATGTGACTATTTGTTATCTTTCCTATTTGACAGATTGTTTTAGTAGGTTAGTTTAGTGAGATGGGAAGGAGCTAAAACCTTTGAAGAAGTTCAAATAAAGATGCATTAATCTGCACAATAAACGTATATTACATTTCCTTCCAACCAAAATTTTGCAGGATTTGATCTTCTTTGTTTTATCACTAGAAAAATTCTGGACCTTTAGGTTTTCGACCTTTCTGTCTTTAGCTGTTGTTTCTGCAAGCATATCATGCTCTTATTAGGATTTCTCAATTTGGCAATTGATAATGCTTACTTGCATCATGTACATGCATGTTAGTTCTGACTTTTTAGAGATCAGATAACTAAATGTGATGTGGTTATCTTGGAATAAGTTGCAGTTATGATACCTCTGGATTTTTATTTAATAAGTGCGTCTATTATTGATCTTTACTAACAGGCATTCTAATCTAACTGATTTAACCAGAGCATTGGCATTTAACCAGAGCATTGGCTGCGTGTTTTACTTGGCAGCTTTCTTCCTATTTAACCAGAACAATTGCAATACTATATGTTCGAATATCAAGCTTATCTTATTTGCTTATTTATTTTTGTCTTAGGGTGTGCTGCTTTTAAATATAATTCTTGCTGGTACACAGTTACATAACTCCCCTATTTTGCACATGAACTTGCTCAAGTATCCATTAAAATATCTTATGTGTTTCTACTATGATCTTACTAATTCCCATGTCGAGAGGGGATGGAAACCATTCACATAAATGCAGCCACCCATGCTATTTCTGAAAAAGGTCTAAAGTGGTTTTTATGCTTTGAGAAAATTGTGCACTTTAATTGCAAGTGAGTAATTACGTATTTTTATGCCAGCTTCTTGAATGTTGTATGCTACTTCACATATTTGACTCACAAATGCAGGCACTTCTCTGAAACAACAGGGTGGGCATGCTTCCAATTGATTCGCAGATTTGATATGCATAGAGGCCTTGCCAATAGCATTTTTACAAACGGTTTACACATACTTGATCGTGAGCTCACAAAAAGCAGATTTTGAATGCTTCTATCAGTTATTTTTCTTTATGTTAGTGGTTCAAACCAGGATTGTTCTATGGTTTAGAGAGGATTTGCATTTTGTACGTTCATGTGAAGGGCTGAAGACTTCTGCAAGAGGGTGGAACAGATGTTTTGAGTTACTAAATGTGCGAAGAAGTGGGTTCTGATTTCAGAGGGTTTGTATATGCCTAGGCATTTTTTTTCTCTTCTTGCAGATGGAAATCAGACCGCATGTTCCATGGTTTTATAGAGCAAGTAAGCATTTTATGTTAGTTTATGCTGCTCCTTACAGAATGCGAAGGCTCATTCTTTCTTACTTTATTTGTAAATTTGCAAGGCTTCTTCTATTGTTGTAATCTTTATGCCATAAAGCAACTCCACCATCTTATTTTGTATGTTTCAGATGTTCATGTCATGAATGTTTTGTGCATTCATAGTATAAGGCCAATGCAGCTACGAGCTTATATCAAGCATTTTATTTTTGTCATTTCTTTATACGTTATAGATAGAATTAGAGTCTGTAAAATGATGTTTCTTTTGTTGATCCAGCCTATTGTCCTGCTATTTAGCTAAGTCCTTTCTATCTTTTTATTCCAGTTGGAATTGAGTTAAAATGAAACTAAGTTGAACTCTGGTGCAAGATTGCATCATTCTTTGCGATTGAGTAATAGGCTTAGGAGCATTTGCTTTGCTTAGGACCATCTACCTGACATACATGTAATGATTGTGATTTGGGATTCTTGCAACCTATAGCTGAATCGCGGTCTGGGATGCTATGCTTACATTAATCCAGGCACATAACTGGCAAATCCCACATGCCACATGGGTTTCATGCTATGGTGAATGTTTGTATTTAGCTTCTGAACCTTTGTCCACAACTTAACTATCTCAGTCTACACTTGCACCCATTGAATACACCATCCTAAAAATGGCCATATGTGTTGAGATTGATTACTTAAATGAAAAGATAACTTTAGATAGATCTGCCTTGACCTCTGCAACTTGAGAATTAGCTTCCTCCTCTTTAGATTTCTTCTTTTCCTTCTGTATGACATAAACTGGAATGGAAGGGTGATGGTCATACTGTGCATCAGTAGCATCAGGATAGAAAGGATCATGATTATGGTAGGAAACATGATGTTTGTCAGGCAAAGTAGAGAGCATCTGAGTAAGGTCAGTGCCTTTGGCAAAAACTTTGTATATAGAATCAAAACCTTCAGCAGCTTGGATCTTGAGCAGCTTCCTTTGGATATCTGGTCTTCTTTCCAAACCATTGATAAAAGCAGTGACTAAAAAAAGGGTTGGAATCGTGACTTGAGCTCTTTGGCACCTGCTCATGTATGTACTGAATCTTTCTTTGTACTGATTCACACTTTCCCCTGCATGTATAGAAAAACTTTGCAACTCATTAACCAAATCTTTTGGAGCAGCCAACTTACCAAACCTGTCCAAGAACTTCTTGACAAGCTCATCCCATGAGGTGGTTCCCATTAACTTTTCATAAGTTAACCAAGCACCAGCCTCACTCTTTTCTTTAAAGCACTTTTCAAATTCTGAAAGCTTGCACCCTTTTTTAAAACCATAATCCCTGTAATAATCTTCAAATATTCTCAAAAAGTTGTTAGCACTCATACTGGAATCAAAAGTAGGTAAGGGAACAGGAACATTCAATTCAAATTGATATGGCAGGTTCTGAAGCAGGCGACTTGAGAAACTTGAGGGCAATGTCCTTTCTCTGCAATGATCTGATGCATCAACATCCTCTAATGGTTCTTGCTCTGCTGGAAATTTTTGTTTTGGAGCCGTGAGTTCTGAGATCCAGGAAGATCTCGGTAGGACCTCCAAGATGTTGACCCTCAACCTGGCTAGAGAGTCAAACACAATAAGCCAACTTGAAATTATGCTCAAGTTGGGGTTAGAACCTCCAGATCACTTAAGGTGATCAGTCTATACAAGAATTTTTTAGAGAAAAAGCTCAAATATCAAATGTTTATACCTTTCCCAATTCAAAAATAAGGGGTCCTCACTCAAATCAATGTAGTTGGCATAGATGAGTTGATTTCTGAGGTCAAATGATTGTAACTGGTGTAGAAAAGTTATAGGTATATAGTGGAAAAAATCTTGACCGAGCCTGAGCTCAAATCTATGAGATATTCAAGCTCAAAGTGGAGTCAAATTTTGGTCAATACCAGTCAAAACCACAGACAGATCTCAGAATTTTGGAACTTGAGTTGCAGGGGGAATTTTTGAGAAATTTCAAAACCAAGGTGATGTATAGGTCTTAAGGATGTGAGGCAAACAATCAAATCTTATTTTGGATCACTAAAATTATTATTTTTTTGCATTGTTTTGTGAATAACAGTCTAAAATCATGTCAGACAGAACGTAAAAGATTATAACTTGAGTTTGGAGTGGTCTTTTCTTGAACTTTTTGTGCACACAGGTGCAAATATAGTTGGAAATGAGGGGCAACTGATCATATGCGAAAATGGATTGCAGAATATCTTACTGTAAAACTGTTTGCATGGCAAGACTACTAAGAAAACATGACAGTCAAATCTTTCAACACTTGGCAGGCAATTTTCATTGATGTAAAGGTAATACAAGGTGGGTATAAGTCATAGGATCATAAATCAATCATCAGAAGATCTCAAAAGATCATGTAATAATATCATAGTAGGATAATCAGTCCAATTTTCTCAAATCGAACTATGGAATGCTCAGAAACTTCATGAACGTCTTCAGATCATGCTCAGCATGTATCAATGTTGAGATTTGATGCGTCTGGGCCTTCAAAAATCTTCTGTCAATGTTTTCCCGGTATATATAAATTTAGATTTGATGGTTCCGGCATCTTAGGGCTTAAATTTAGGCTTAATATGATGCTTAAGAGCGGGAATACAAAAGTAGATATTTTCAAAGCTTAAGGATTCCATTCCGGCATTGATTCGAGCAGGTTTCCAGATTTAGGGTTGATCAGCAGTATTTTTCCAAAAATCTCGCGATACGGTGGTCGTATTTTTTAGGGTATAAACCAGGTTTATGTCGTATTTTGCAATTTTGAAAAGCTGGGCTATGGTTTAAGGGGTTCCCCATAAAATAGTTGGAGAATTTTGATCATTTGGGGCAATGGTAACCCTATTATCTTGGGAATATGCTAGGTTTAGACATCATGATTGGAATATTCCATGGGGTACATGTGTGACATGGAAACTTAGGGCACAATGGTAAGTGAAGCATAAGGGTATAAGAAATTGCAAACAAGAGTTAGGCTAGGGGTATTTGCAAGGGTGTGGCATAGAAAATGAAAATGAGGCAAAAGATATGAAGAGCAATGGGAAGAACATCTCATAGGGGGATAAAATGCATTAGAGAAAAAAGGATTAGGCAAAGCATGATGTGATATGCAAAGGTGAGCAAAGGAGAATATAGGTATAAGGAAAAGACAACTAGGAAAATTTCAAAGGGGTAAGAATAGGGTATGAATATAAAGATGGATAAAAAATGGCTAAGCGGTGGAACCAAGTACCATGGGGTCTTCCAAACTTTAACTTCCAATCTTCAAAAAGCATCTTCCAATCTTCTTAACCCAGAATTTATAAAGCATCTTTTGACTAACTTTGACCTCAAATGGAGTACCTTCCATGGAAGTTGACCTTGAATATTTGTGTTGACCTTTAATATGCCCATCCGACAGCTCTCGTTGCCCTCAACTTCATGTCCTGCTCCGGCTGCCTCACCTGCCACTGCCCTATGTCGCATGCTACTTTCGCTTCTGTTACCTCTCGCTCTGCTACCACAACTGAATCTGCATTTGCATCTATCACCAACAAGTAGGAATTGTGCCTCCGGATGGTTGCCTAGAATTGTCAGGGTTTTTTATGGTAGAAGGGAGATAGTCTCAACTTCGTTGCTGTAGATATAGATCTCATCTTCCTTATATAGGAGCATGCAAGGCACAGGCTACTCCACCTGCGAGGCTACCAGCATCACTCAGGCTTCAATACTTGCACAAGGAAATGGGGACACGGGGGACACGGGGGAAGGAGGGAAGGGGGGGATGCCTACTATTATCGGATAGTCTTGGAACAATCAATCTTCCTACACAAGACAAACGTGCACAACTGATACCTGGGGGTGCGTATACAAAGTTGCAGTGGAAACCTTCTCTTTTTGGCAGCCTACTATTTCCCGCACACAGAAAGCAACTTCTATCACACCCATTCGGATGTGGATAGGCACAAGCAGTTGGATAGTGTCATACTCTTTAGATACTTTAATGCATGCATGGGGATGGAACAATCCATGAAATTTGATCCCTTGGCTGATGGATTGCAGCTGCGCCTTGCAGAAGTGGCTTGGCCATGGGCAACAACCAGATTATGCGCTATAGTAGGCAGTTGTTTTTGCTCTGGTTATCTTTGACTTGGTAGTTTGCAATGGACTACGGTCGTCCTCCCACAAGTGCACTTGCAAACAAGAGAACTGGGGAGGGGAGGAGGAGGGGAGGGGATCCAAAGGTGGTGGATTATATATTTATTAGTGGCTGAGTAGGATATGCATGTGTGCGGTCAATCACTTTCGGGTGGGCATAGACAGTATGGGAAGGCCGACTCAGACCACCTGTCACTCTACCTACAACTGCCTTGGCAGGTTGTTCAAACACCCCTGTGTGGCAGCTCCTCACATGTATCAGATGCGATTGCATTAAAAATATGCCGATGCTTACGTTCAGATGATGACTTGACAGAATTTTTGTAGTTCCCTATGCTAGAGCAATAAATATGCCATTTGATTAACATACTCAAGACTGCTGCGGAGAGCTATTTTGGGAGAAGCTGCCCGTGATGGATTTTGGAGACCACAACCTTTCCATGTAACCAGTGGTTTGATGCTGCGTGTAAGAACTCAAACACTGGCTCTACCAAGTCACAGATCCCACCCTATGCTCACACGCGACTAGATAGTATCGTGTTTTCCTCAAGGCTAAGAAAGCCAAGTATATTACGAGGCATCAAGGGAAAATGTTTTATCTCTTAGGCCGTCATGCATATGCTAGTGATGGCCACAACCAATACCATCCCACGGGGGGCGGTTCCAAACTGATGCAAAGTGCCACAAATATTGAAGCACGCTATCCACATTTTTATTCACATGGACTATGAGTCAGGTATTACAACTTGAGGTCCTGCTGCAATGGGCTACCATTAGATTGAGACAAAAAAGAACATGCTCTCAAACATGAAATATGACCTGATCCCCTGGAAAGCAATGCTGTTACTTTCTCAGATTTTACTATTTGCAGAGACTGTGTACAGACTTAGATTCGTGGAAAATTTTAATACACATAGCTATAAGCCTCCGCTAAGACTGGCCCATCTTCTTTAATAAGGCTTTCAATCTTTATTCAAAATCAAATGCATCATGTCAGTAATATGTGGTTGCTGCTCGGGAACAACAAAACCACTTTCCCTGCAGCATAAACACAAATCAGCGGACAGACAACAAAGTTACTTCCAGTTTTTTGAACGGAAAAAAGTTTACATACATTTGCAGAATAAACATAACGGAAGAACTTGAGAGATAAGAAGGAGAATTGCATACCTGGTGCAAAGGCCATGGTGTTGGCTGTGATTTGGCTCTAGTTATGTATCCTGCATTTGCGCTGGAGAAATCACAAATATCTTAATGACTTGCACTTTGGTGTTCGCAAGCGGAATGCTATATGCTTGGAAGACCCAACCTATAGAAGGCAAGCATTAAATTTGTATCTGCTGGACCCCTTTTCCACATAAGGATATTCGAATATCAAATTCAAGCAACATGCAGGAGAAACACAAAAAGGATATATATATTCTTGGATACCTGATTGGAGTAACATACACTGCAAACTCATGTTCTTGGATGCCTTTCGTCTTCATTGAGCCTGTTTTTTGAATTATGAGCTGCCATAGATAGATGGCCATTGGAATAAATGTCTGAAATGCCTAAAGCACATCATTTTCCTCAGGCAATGGGCTACCAGTAGCTTGAGACAAAAAAGAACATGCTCTCAAACATGAAATATGACCTGATCCCATGGAAAGCCTCCGCTAAGACTGGCCCATCTTCTTTAGTAAGGCTTTTAATCTTTATTCAAATCAAATGCATGGTGTCAATAATCATTTGTTATGCTCGGGAACAACAAAACCACTTTCCCCGCAAAGATAAATACAAATCAGGACGACAACAAAGTTACTTCCAAAGATAAGGATATTCGAATATTAAATTCAAGCAACATACAGCAGAAACACAAAAGGGATATATATTCTTGGATACCTGATTGGAGGAACATACACTGCAAGCTCATGTTCTTGGATGCCTTTCATCTTCATTGAGCCTGTTTTTTGAATTATATGAGCACCACAGAAATACCAAATTTTATTCGTGGGACTAAAAATATACAATCGAAAAAACTTGATATCATCACCGTAATAAATGCTTGAAAGATTAAAAACTGCTTGAGTTGGAATCGATTCTTGACACAAAAGGGATTCCCATTTTTCAATCGATTGTTTTAGGCCTCAACGGTTAGGAAATGCCAGACCTTCTCATTGCATATCCATAGAAAAACGGGTAGGTATAACTAAGGATGCATGTGTTCACTCAATGCATCCATGGAGATCCTAAAGTATATAACAAATCTATAGCTACCACACTGGTCAATGGCGACAGTCTGCTACCTGATCTCGGAAATCATGAGTGTAATAGATTGAAAGTATTTCCGTGCGTGATTCTTCTGGATCAACATCAACCAAGGCATTGAGATGATAAAGTCCTTGTTGTCACTTCTTCAAGCTGGTTTGGATACACACTTCAGTGGCCATTGGAATAAACGCCTGAAATGCCTAAAGCATATCATTTTCCTCAAGCAATGGAAATCTCGGCAGCCCCTTCATCATTCTGTGCAACTGGCCTATTTAGAAGCTCGTTTACATCGTTAGAGTCTATGCAGATGGATGTCGTTGGAGCAAATAGAATCTTGAGATCATATAAGAAAAGGCTGACCCCTGCACCTAGCAATCCCGAGCTGGGTATACACCAGCAAGGAACGGCCCTATTGCAATCTAATCCGGCTTTATGAGCGGTCCTGCACCTAGCAATTCCAAGCTGAATATACATCAGCAAGAAATGGCCCTCCATGGAGCCCTATCCAAAGCTTCAAACTAAAAAACCATGAACCCTAAAATGAAAACCCTCGAGGCCTGCATGCACATGTCCCAAATACACAAGGAAAAAAACAAGCTCCATTTTCTTGAGGGTAAAGTGGTTTTAATCAAACCGTAAAGTCATGTTTTCAAATACCCCCACCATATCTGCCAACTCAAATTTTAAATTAAACTAGAGTCTACCATATTCTCACAATCAGTTTGTAGATCCTTTAGATTCATCTACAAGCCCGTCCACAAGTGTCCCTCGATGAAATTGTGTATGTAACTGAGTATGAGTGTTCTAAAAATGGCTGAATGTGTTTTATATCTTCTAGACAGAATATCAGCACTTCTTAGTACTCACAATATTTTAAGCTATAGGTCTTCATCTATAACACCGTTGAACGAGTCCCAACATACAAAAAAGTCGGGAAAAAACTGCATACCCAATTCATCTTGAATACTAAGAAGGGCATAGAATAGTTGTGTACCCACACAATTTATGTTTGACAAGACAGATAGTTTGACACCACTTGGCAAGACATTGTCAGAACATTAACATACACCTACATTTTGGGAAAATGTTATTGTATGGAGCGTTTTAAACTGCCTTGATCCAACACTTACTGTAGCAGCTGCAGTTTGTTTTAGGGATCCATTTCTTACACCCATGCATGCAAGAGAGTATGCTAATAAAACAAAGGACAAGCTTTTCAGTAAATGGTGCTTATGAGAGTGACCATCTTGTTTTTGCAAGTGCATATGAACAATGGATGGCTGCAAATGCTATTGGTCAGGGATATCTTTTTCGTGAAAAACATCTATGCACAAGCTTGCCATTATATTATCTGTTAGTTTCAAATGTTATGATGAGTTTTGGATTTGTTTTTAATCCTACTACAATAAGCAGCAGATACATCAAAGATTACTGGACGGATTGGAATAACTTTAAATACAGATCCATTATAGTATACAATAGTTTGTTCACCAATTATTATTGCACCTCTTAACAGAAGGTAGAGGAACCAAAATAAGCAAACCAGCACCATTGTCAAGGTTATTTTGAAGCCATGGACCATCTCCAAAGTCCTTTTCCTTCAGCTATACCTCATATGTCTTGACATGCTGTGCATCTTTGTTGTCCTGTAATCAAAGAAGTTACAAAAGAAGGGAGAAATTATGACTAGTAAAAATAAGAGATAATTTATGCTCAACTTGGAAAAGGACTGCAATTGTTGGCTTTGAGCATCCATATAAAAATTTGATATCAAGTACTTGCAATTCTTCCAACCTGTAACATTACTTCTTTGTCAACTTTTGAAGCGTACTTGGAATGAGAAAAACCTGCAACCTTAGATTGAATAAACAAATGAAAGGAAGGAAGGAAGGAAGGAAGGAAGGTACTTTTATCGTCCACGGAGACCAATCGGTCTATAAGGAAGGCGTGCAACTTTTCGCTTTATTGATCTGCTTATGGCCCACAATGCTTTAACATTCAGGGTTCCTATAGAAGCCGCTTAACTTTTTGCATGCATGATAGTTGATTGATCCATTTTTTAAAAAGATCACAAGATGGATCATGTAACAGATATTGATAAGGAGATAACAATTTGTCGTCAAGTGAGGCAGCCAAAAGGTAGGTTGAGTAAGTTAATGTCTATAGCCTGACATGTGTGTAATAACAGATACTAGATTAGGATTCCAGTTTCTGAAGTTATTCTTAACAGCTTTCTTTTTTTATAAAACCACTCTTTCACAATGCAGTTCTATTGGTAAATATCGATTGCCGAAAATTGAATCTCATCATGGCGGATAATGTCATGCTTATAGGTCCTTGTCATGTATTTTTTTATGCTATAACAGAGATTATTTGCACATGCAAGGGTTATCCACTGGAAGTGCGAGGGAAGCAGTATAAAATTGCTTCTTGAAGTACAATGCTTTAGATAAACTTGAGGCCTGGTTGTTAGAAATCTACCAAGCATATCAAGCTACTCGTGGTATAAGGGCAGTGACTGCTATGCTTCAGGTTGAAGAAGCAAGAGAAGACAAGCAACATAACCAAGGAATATTTTATTCCAAATGATTGGATAAACAGCAAAGAAGTCTACAAAACTTTTAACTTTGATAAGCTTATTTTTGTAGAAGGATGCACCGGCTACATTAATGAACAAACTACATAAAATAATATTCCCCTTGTTTAAAAAAATGTAAGTTGATTCTTTTACTTCCCCTTTGTTGATGTAAAGAGAATTCATTAGAATTTCTAAAATTCATTTACCATGCAATCCAATTGAAGCAGATATATTTAATGTGTGACGTGAAGGTTAGCCCATAGCACAACAGAATTAATACTCTTCCAACTTATGGTGCAAGAGTGCATCGAACTTGCAAGAAGGGTCATTCAACGGTCAGATGTCCTCTTCTATCTCAAGAAAGTTCAAGGATTATCATAGATTGAACAATGCTTCAGCCTTACCTTCATCTCTTGAAGAGCAAACCCCAACTGGGAGAACTCAATAATTGTGAACTGCTGATCCTCAGTGACAAGGATGGTGTCGGACTCAGATCATCTTGTATTTGATTGGAAAGACTAGAAATCTCATCAAATTGGGCTTCTATATATGTCCAAAGATGCGCCACGATCATGTAGACCCCGAAGAAATGAACTCCGGGTCGTCCACCTATCTCGCTGCTCATCCATCTTCCAAAGCTATCCAGCTTCTTTAAGTGTTCGTTTCCACCCTGTCCCACATGACATTCTGCATCTTGAAGTTCAAATATTCGACTTGGCTATTTTCGAATGTGCTATCACCATGGCTCGTTGGATGCTGTTTCCAGACTTCCAAAGGTTAGAATAAATCCAGCATATGAAAATCATGCAATGCAATTAAACATGCTGGAAAAGCAGAACTGAGGGAACGCAATAAAGTTACCCTGGTTATGGGTCGTGGCACGATCATCACCGTAGGTTATTCTACGGGATGGAATCACCCACCGTTAGGATTGCGCCATATCAGCATGACCAAGGTAACTTTATTGCGTTCCCAAAACAAGAGCATAGATGCCTGCAAACATTAGAGATTGCAGACGAGAACAAGAAATAGGTAAATGACAGACTGCGATTGCATTTGGAAATGTAAGAACACCTTTTGAATTACAACTTCAGACATGCTAGATAAACGGTCATGTATTATTCATAAACATGCAGGAAATGCATTTTTCCACTTTGAATCTCCAATGCTCCGAACAAAACAATCTTCAAGTGCTGCCAGAGTCAATTCAGAGCTTATGCAAAACTTTTTTAGTTGTTAATATCTCAAGGGAAAATCTGGGTCCATGTGCCATATTCTATGCAAGTAGATGGAAGATTTTTTCTATCTATCAAGAAATCTGGAGCCTTGTGGCATGTTGTGATTTAGAACTGTGGGCAAATTGATCGTGTCCGTATGCAGGCCATAGGTTCAAGTGCAAGGAATGCTCGAGCTAGAAGGGTATGAATGTATTTTAACAATCCCAAAGGGCTACAAAAAGCTGAATTATTATTTGACCTCAAACACTTCGATGGGATGCCAAATACCTTGCCTTCTTCGATGGCATGCACCGTAACTTGTTAGCATTGTTAGTATTATTATCTTCCATATCGCGACAATCGCATCTCCGTTAAAACCAGAGGCCTCTTTGGCCTTCGCTCAAGGCCCGATAATCCGACCGTTTTAGCTGGGAATGCTTGGAAGCAATACCTCGAATATGTCAAGTGCTCTTTACATCTCAGAGCAATAGAATCACATTAAAAATGGAGTCACAAGAGATCTACTATACCACACTTTCAATGATTGTGCCGCTTGCCGATAGTGTTCGCAACTAAAATTCCTAATTACATTGACGAGGTTTGGAAAAGCTTAGTTGTTGGAATGCCACTAATCAACCAATCTATAAAACGTAATGAGCAAAATCGTCATCAGTGCGTATATGAAGTCATGATCTAATTGACATAAAAATATATATTTGCACTACTAACACTAAAAGGGACAAGGCATGATCGGCAGGGTATTGTTCTTTGAAAGTTTGGGGCCACTATAGATAGTCTAATGCCTTAGCATGAAGCCATAAAGTAAATCTATCATGATGATACGTATCATCTCGATCTCCGATAAAAGCATTGCAATCGATTAACGAATTGGGATAATCCAGAATGGCTCGGGATAAATCCAAAATAACGTATTTATATGGCATCAAACTGGGCTTCAAATTTTGTAACAACAAATACCTTAAAGCGTTCCTCCGGTTACCATCAGCACTTTAACAAGACATAGACAGGGCAAACTCCATCTCCAGCTCCAGCAATCTGGCCACAACTCGGCAGAAGAAGCTTTACTCCAAGGTTACGCTTGTGTAAAACGCCCATGGCACAGGCAAAAGGAATATGAAGGAAGGAAAGCTGCGAAGGAATGGGCTGGATGACCGAGCACTTACAGGCACCAGCCAGTTTTTAGCAGTCACCAGTATATGCTAGGCATATGCCGGCATATACCTGGATATGCCCACATACCCACATAAACGAGGGTTTGCCCCCTAGAGGCAACCCAAAAATACATGGGTGCTTACCATTGAAGGAAAATATAAAAATCATTGTCGGCGTATGCGCACTCTAGATGTACGCATTAGTACATCCATTTTAATATGCCACCAAATCATACCTTAGAGAAAAAAGTATAAAAATACAAAAGCAACCCCCTGTTATTGTGCTACATATTCATACTGATCTGCCAGGATTCCATGTTTAGGGTTTACGGAGGAGCACAAAATTTAGATTTTGCTAATACTTATTCAATTTTTAGTGTTGCAAAATTGCAACGGCATATTCCCAGCGAAATCGAAATTTTTAGTCGCCAGCATAATCGCAACCATTGATCTCTCTTCCAAAAAGAAAATGCTACCACTGCCTAAATCCAATTCCTATTACGAATCAATTCATCATTCACCGTGTGCTTTGTTCAACCATTGGTCATTAGCAAATTCTATTATGTGCTCAATATGCATTGATACATGGACTTAACCATTAGAAAATAGACTACTTTAAGAAGTACAACTATGTATTTGCTAATACTAAATACTCTGGGCCAAATAATTATGTGGCCAAATAACTAATAATTAGTTGATTAGAGTTGTGGAGGAATTTTACTCATACTTAGTGTGCACATATATAAGTTCTAAACGAATGCTTGCCATAGTTATCCAACTAGGGTCTATGCTTGCTTTGTTATGTCGTGTCTGAACGAGCATCGTAAGAGAAATATTACTCATACCAGCTAGTAATAATCTTGACATGAATTTTAAAAAGCTATTACACTTCAATGTGCTTCTCCCTCATGGCAAGGAGCCACTCATAGAAGCATGGGTTCTTTCTTTGGATGAGACCTCTTTGAAGACAGAGTTTATCACCGCTTAGTCTAGAAATTCATTCCTATTCCACATCATGAAGGTAACATTCGGCTTATGGGCTGATCCGACCACTTACATATGACCATTTAATATTACGAAAAGTAGAACGTATTTTGAGAATGCAAACTAACTTGAGTGAATTTTTTAGCTAGTATACAACTATAAAATTTTCTTTTAATTGAAGATACCCTTTTGGTTGAAATACCCTGTATTTATTGCAATCCTCCATTTTTTTAGTCACCCCTTTCACTCAATCCCCATTTATTCAAAAATACTCCAATCCATTCGCAAATTTCCATTTGAAACAGTCCCCCTTTTCTTGAAAATACCCTAATCCATTTGCAAATTCCCTTTTGACCTAATCCCCTTCTGTTGAAAATACCCCAATGTGCATTTGCAATCCCCTGATTCTACTAATTCCCCCATTTGGATATACCCTTTTTGCTCAAGAATGCCCTATTTCTGCTCATCTTCTCCCGACGATATACCCTTTTGTTCAAGAATTCTACATTGCAAAGAAGATAACCTATTGCTCTCAACGGGGGATTTTCCGGGGGATGTGAACACCTTTTTTGTTGTGATATAGGATGATTGTTA
This sequence comes from Isoetes taiwanensis, assembly GCA_021234155.1. Lineage (NCBI taxonomy): Eukaryota > Viridiplantae > Streptophyta > Lycopodiopsida > Isoetales > Isoetaceae > Isoetes > Isoetes taiwanensis. Next base: position 18,051,839 of record JAJEKV010000018.1, read on the forward strand.
AAATGAACAAGTTTTATGTTGGTGTTCTATCATTACAATGGATGTAAAGGTAGCAACAGTAAAAATGGAGAAATATCATGCATGCACACGAGTTGTTGCTACACTTGTCTGGTAAAGAATATGAAACGTAAATACTTAGGAGATTGTTGTGCTTGATATGAATAAACAATGAGCATTTAATGCTTACCTTATGTCCAGTTCTTGCTACATAAAAATTGGTTTGAAGTCATTTGTCATGATTGGCGATACAAGCGACAATTCTTTTCTATCTTTTATTCGTGATAGCATCGCGTACAAGAGTCCTGGGGTGCATTTATAACTAGATTAGATTAGACCTGGATATTATGTGGGCTTTGATTATGGTCTAGCCATTTTCATAGACTTCCACCACACTGACCATCACGGTTGGATGAATCTCTAAATGAGTTTTAGGTGTAAGAGCAAATGCACTAGACTTTCTGCCCATAACCACCATCATCAAGACAAAGCCCTTCTGCCATACCCACCATGACGGCAAACGACTTTCATGAAACCATGTTGAGAATTATGGATTGTCAGTAAGCAAATAATGCTACATTGTTCACATTAGCCAAAACGTTCAATAACATACTAGTTTAAAAGGCAAAATCAGCTTTAATGGGAAATCCTTGTTATGGCTCCTGTTTAACTTTTTTTTGTCCCTATTGTATAACTGTTTAACAATAGTTCATAGACTACAACAAAGTTGCGTATTAAACGGGAGCAAATCATCTAAACGAGAGCGAAAGGAATATTCCTCAAAGATTCCCTTTTTTTTTACAAAAAGGGGGTAAAATGAGGTTAAAAAAAAATGCATGAAATTCTATTTTGACCCCCCCAAAAGTGACTAATTTTTTTGTGCAACGAAAGAATTGACTTTTTTAAAGTGTCATTTTTCTTAGCAAATAGAATGTTGTTGAAGTATATTTTACGAGAGAAACCCTAATTTCAGAGGATAAAATATTTAACAAAAATTGAAGTTAGTCCGAATAGCTAAAGCGTAGTATTCTCAAAATTTGAAGATAGAATCTTCATATTCACATGCAAAATTCTGATCTTTTTCTAAGACTTCGATTATGTGCAAAAGTATGAGGAGTGATGAAGGAAGGATCCGGGGCGTCATCATGTTCATTTATGCCATCCTCATCACCTTCACTTCTTTCAACATCACTAGAGGAAGTGCTTGAGTTATCTTCCTCATCACTATCAACGGATGGTGTAGCATTGCCACCACCTTCTTCATCCTCTTCTTATTAATTACAAGCTTTTTTAAGCAAATTGATAGTCCTCTCGTGAGGCGATTGTCGATTTCAATTTAAAATCATAGCACAATATAGTCCGCGTCATTAAGGATCAGCTCATCCCTACAACCCACCTTCTTGGACTTTCTCCCTTTTCCTTGGCTTCTCATTTCTAACTCATATCTACCTTCAAAAGCATTTTCTTCGAAGCGTGTTGCAAGCCAATGAATCTTGAGTTTAGTGACTAAGCCTTCCTCCTTGGACATGTCAAGCACTTTTTGCTATCGAAGGTAGACCTTTGTCATCCTCCTCGCCAGTTGGAAGAGCAATTAGCATACCCTTGGTAATTTACGTGATATTACCTTGAGGCTCATTCCTGCGTCTTTGTCCGAGGTACATGACTCGGTCCCTCCTGGAATTTCATCAGTAGGTGCAAATGTAGCCTTTGCTTGGACCTGCTTGGTCTTTGGGTTGATGGAAGGTGTTAGGCCATTGAAATGGTTCTTGCAACTGTCTTAGAGCTATATTTTGTACAACAATTTTTCTGTTAGAGAAAGAAATTACTCCACCACATCCGATCTTCTTCTAAGAAGTACTTAAAGCTGAGGAAATTCCATTTTTCAATGGCTTTTAAGGATGACTTCTGGGGGTACTTTTCTTACGCTTGGACTCCTTAGGATTTTGAGAGGAAGTTGCTCAAGACGTTCTATGATGGAAGTAATGCGGAATATATTTAAGGAAGCGTAATCCCTCTGGTGGACTCCAGTCCTTAGTTGTGGTATACTTCTTCCCCTGTAAGAAGCTTTGGCCATCCTTCAAGTAGAACTTGATATGATGTTGAAAGGTAAGATCATTCAACTTGTTCACAGCTTGTTCTCTGTTTGAACGTTGAGAGAAAATAAACTCTCTGAAATCAGCAGTCTCTTTAAGAAGATCGACCACTGGAGTAGGAGTGTAAGAATCTTCAATAATTCGAACTAAAGAAGGAAGACAGAAAGCCTTCTTCCTTCTAAGGTGCACAGAAAATCTGCTGAACATTTGGTCAATCTGATCATGAGTGTGTCCTACAAGTAAGAAACCGAGCTTCACTTTTCTAAAGATCCCTAGCTCCACTAACATGGCACAATACGCAAAGAGTGTTTGATTCTTGTTCTCCCTTGTAGTATTGTCAAGTTCGCGGATAAAGCACCTAATTAATTGCTCTTGCTCGCATGCGGGACCTTGTTAAGAATTGTAATTGTGAGGTTCGGGTCACCATGCAAGTTTGGATACGTCAAAAATACTTTGCACTTTAGACTTCCTTTGAAGACCATAGCTCCTACAAGGTGGACCTTAACAAAACATTCCTCTGGCACATCTTTAGGAATGTTCAAGAAATGTGGTAGAGTAGTTTTTTTTTGGTCCATTCCATCAATCACAAATGCATACATATATTGCGATGGGCGTTCAAGAGCTTTTTTTTCCGTGTTTGGCAAGCTTTCTTCTCTCTGGCTTTGCTTGTTGTTCACGATGTATGGCAAGGTTACATTGCACAATATCCGTAGAAAAAAATAAGGTCAAAGCATTTTTTTAAACAAAAGTGAGAGATTGAAGAACATGAGCTTACTTCTTTTCGACCTCTCTTTCTTTTTCGGTTTCTCTTTGACTTTTTAATTCTGCACACCTTGAGCAAACAGACATTCTGTGTCTCCTCGGAATTTTCACTAAACCGAATTCACTTTTCCACAGTCTGGTGAAGTGTGAGTAAGAGATGTGCTGAAGCTGAGTGCAAGTCTCTTTGTACTCATTAAAAACATCTTTTTTGGTGATGTTATCAGTTAAATGATACATGTTGCTATTAGGCAGCTTCTCACATGTTTCTCTAAAATATTTCTCCATCCATGACACAGCAGCAAGGGCATGCATGGTTACAACTCTTCTTGGTCCACAATGATCATCAATTGCTTGGATTTTTGTCCATCTTTTGTGTATTCTAGACATTCTGGTGGACCCTAAACGGTGGACAACCATAAAGCATTTCTGGCAAACTTCTTGACGGTTAATGTAGTGCAAGAAGGTGTTGCGGTCTGGCCTTACATGATAGGCCAAGTAGGCATTCTGGTCAGCCAATGTCATTGAACTGTAGTTGTCTCTAATTGCTCGTAATTTAGACATGTTCAATTTGTTGATACAACCCAATGAGCAGCATTTACTTCTTAAAAGTCTTCTCATTTTATGCTCGTCCATAAGGTTTCTTCTTCTTACAGAGGAGCATGCTCTCAAACTATAATCCACCTTGAATTTCTTGGTGGACTGGCTAGAGAACGTGTAATCTCGTTGCACTTCGTTGGTGTCTTCATCTTCTGAAGAGAGTTCTACTCTGGGGGTGACCTCCTCTGCTCTTAGTGGTGTGCTTGTAGAGGAGAACAAACCACGTGAAGCTGTACCCGGATAAGGCGGAGGTGCAGTGTTGAATGAAGGAGATGGGCCAGCATATGATGTGCCAGCGAAAGTTGTTGAAGCGTCTTCACAGGGAGTTCGATCAAACATATCTCTTAGAAGCGGTGAAATTACGCAAACCCATGTGTCACCACGTTTGTGTGAAGAGGAGTAGATGCTTGCGGGTCGCTCTTCATTTGTAGTGAAATCGTGATGGGAGAAACGATGGAGAATCTCGCAGTCTTCAGAACGTGCTGTATTCTTGGCATGTGTAAGTGAAGATGGAGAAACAACAAACGGCGGAGGTAGTCTGTTCCGAAAAATTTGCTGAGGTCGAGCCATTGTAGTGTCGGGGGATGGTACAAATGGTGGTGGAAGATTGCTACGTGCAACAGGTGAGGGTTGGAAAGGTGGTGGCAGCCGGTTTCCTACTGGACTTGGAGAGGGCTGGAAAGGTGGTGGCAGTCTACTAGTTACTGGACTCGGAGTGTCTTCGAGAAGCAACAAAGACCTTGTCGAGGTAGGTGTTGAAGAAGCATCTCCGTCTTGTGTTCCATCTGAAGTAGAGGTACTTGGGCAAACAAATGGTGGTGGAAGTTTGTTCACGAAGCGGTTAACCATGTCAAACAACTGCAAAAAATGGTGGGCTTGTTACTAACTCACAAGTCGATTGGACTAATGATATTCGAGAATACAATTGCTATTCTGGAATAGTATTTTGTGTGCAGCATTTGCCGTGTGTGTGCAAAGATGCTATTCCAGAATACACTTATCCAGAGTGTTTGGACAAGACGTATTCCGCATCACATAGAAAAAGACAACTGACAGTGGCCTACCTTTAAAAAGGACAATTCGAGCGCCTCAGTTGCGTATTCCGCTTTCAGAGATTTAGTCGCCCGACCCCGAAATTTCTTCCGATCAATATACATTTGTTTGTATTCCGATTTACATAGCGAAAATAATGGGCCAGTAAGCATGTAAAGTACATAGAAATGCGTCTTTCTTTTGTTTTCGATTTGTACAGTAGGCCAAAGTGTATTCCAGAATACACTTTGCCCATCTGGCGAAGAGCAAAGTGTATTCTGGAATACACTTTGCTTACTGGCCAAGTGCAAGGTGTATTCCGGAATACACATTGCCCTTCGGTCGAAGAGCAAAGTGTATTCCGGAATACACTTTGCCCTTCGCCAGTGAGCAAAGTGTATTCCGGAATACACTTTGCTCTTCGACCGAAGGGCAAAGTGTATTCCGGAATACACCTTGCACTTGGCCAGTAAGCAAAGTGTATTCCGGAATACATTTTGCTTGTAATTTTTAGAACGCTTGCTTTTTTGCACTAAGATGACACACTTTTTAGCTGCAACATACCATTTTATAGGTTAAAAATAACACTTGCGAGTCCAATTTAGGCACAAAAACATGACTTAGAGTGACAATATTTTAGCTTGTTTTCCTGTCTTTTCCTGGGCTTCAGGGCACAAGTTTAGTAAATGTTATTCTGGAATACAACTTTCGTTTGAATTTCTGTCTTAACAAGGTAGTTTTCAACGTTTCAGTGGCAGGGAAGAAGGAAGCAAGAGGGCGTCAAAGAAATCTCTCCGCAAGCCTAAAAAGCCCACACCCTCGGCAACACCGCCCGACCGCAGACGAGCCCGCTATTTACGAGAATTTTCAAACGCAGTGGTTCGTGACCAGGGGTGCAGATGGAAAATACAGCACACTGACGTTCCTGTACGTCTGTAAAATTGCTGGCAACAAAAGGTACGCCGACTCCGAGTTTGTCAACCTTGGGACAATAAAAGATGTCTCTGATGTTGCCGGACAAGGAGGTCAGGTGGGGAGGCTTTCCTTCAAGACCTCCCAAGGCTTTATTATTGTGGACATCGCATTCTTTAAAATTGTCAATGTGCAACCACCAGCACTGTACAAATTCTTTTCACACTACCGGCTAAAACGAAGCCTGTGTTCATTAATTAAGCAGGTTTGTTCCAAAGCCTGGCGAGGACTTTCCTATCGCGAGTCCGAGCAATCGATGGAGAAAGGTCACAATCACCACCTACCGCTAGTTCTTGAGGAGGTCATCGGATAAAGGTTCCGAGGAACAAGGCGAGGAACAACCCCCGCATCAAAAACTTAGCAGGCCAAGGCAAACGATAGTGCTGCTAAAGAACCAAAGAAGCCGAAGGTCTGTGGAGATTGTTGTTCTTTGAAATCGTTGAGGAACAACCAAAAACGAAGAAGGGAAAGGGCAAGGCTCACAGGGGTGGCCATTAAAGAAAAAAAGGTGGATAAGACCTCGAGAGGATGGAACAAATAAATCTTAACAAGTATGTTCAAGGGGTAATATACTTGCCAAGAACCTCAATGAGGTTGCCAATCAAGAATGAAGTCGGTGAGCCCCTTCAAGTTCGAAAAATCTATCGCGACCATTTAAGAAATTTGAAGGACGGAATAAGGAGCAACCCCAATGCCCATGTTGCTCCAATTGTTGTTCTTGTTGACGAACCACGGTGCATGGACCCCAAGGACTACGGCGACGAGAAAAATGCGGATACACTTACATGCACTATGTCCTTGGGGAAACCACGGTTTCAAAGCAAGGAGACGGTTTGTACAAAGAAAAAAACAACCCAAGATATCTCTCTCATTGCTCGTAGGCCGCTTACTATGGCCCGGCAGATTGAGGAAGCCAAAATCGTTGCCAACACACACAATCGCCGACAACGAATATAAAGCTGAAAATGAGCTTTGTGGACAAAATCGTTCATGCACGGGGAATATATGATATTTAAAGAAAAATATGGAGAAGATTTGAAGAAGCCACAATACTCATTGGAACTAAAGGAAGCGTGTCTTTGAGTGTTTGCCTCAAATACGACGAGGCTAACAAACGGCAGTCTCTAATACCACCACGACAACCGGTTCCAGCCTAGCCTTCGAGATGGCGAGTAAGTTGTTTTGTATTACGGAATACCCCTACACCCTCCCATCGATATCGCTTTCTTCTCTCCATTTGGGATCTCCAAAATGAAATATTCACCATGTTCGAAAGGTGATTTGAAAAAGCAAAGGCAAGGTCTCGAAAAAGAAAAAAGGATCCGACGCGTCCCCAAAAGGAAATGACAATCATCAGGTGGCGAGAAATGCGGGGGCTTCACAGATATGGATATATTAGCAAGGTCTTTGCAAAAAGGTTGTCGATAAAGAATTTACTCTCGAAGAAATGTCCAAGGAGCTCCACAAGTAAGAATGCCACTTTGGGTTCTTGTTTGGTAGGGACAAGTGTAGTTTGAAAAACGCTGGCTTGCACGCGACATACAAAGTGTATTCCAGAATAGACTTTGGCTTTCGTGTGTGAGCCAAAGTGTATTCTGGAATACACTTTGGTCCTCACGTGGGAGACAAGGTGTATTCCAGAATACACTTAGGCTCCCACACGAAAGCCAAAGTGTATTCCGGAATACACTTTGGCAATCGTGTGTGAGCCAAAGTGTATTCCAGAATACACTTTGGCTTACACCCAAAAGCCAAAGTGTATTCCGGAATACACTTCGGCTTTCAGTTTTTTTAGTAGATCTTTTTTGTTGCTTTTGTTATTAGTTTTCTTCCTTCTAACATTTGTGTGGTCTTACAGCCAGAAAAATGTCATCACATGTCAAACCTGCTTAATGGAGCAATTAAATGTTGACAGCTGGGAAAGGTGCAAGGAGCTTTATCCTATCGCAACCTCAGACGAAAGGATTGTGCAGTATGCGCCAAATTTTGAAGGCTGGGTATGTTGATTTGTTTTTTATATTGTTGTTTTTCTTGTTACTAAGACGCTCTTTTTGCGAGCAAAGCGAAAAAAAACAAAGACTTCTTGGGAGGGCTTCATGCACTTGGTAAGGACAAAGACGAAGAAGAGAGGGCGGCGGAGACAGCGGTGTTCTGGATTCTCGAGCCCTCCGGAGCTTCGAGAGGTTTACAATGTTCGATCAAAATAACCTCTTCTCTATTGTACACCGGTGATTGCACCAAATTAACCAATCAATAAAGCCCCAAGATTTTACCTTGGTAGTAGCCGACCTTCCATATGGGTTTAAGGCCGAAAGATACCCGCCCTTCGACGACCCGACCATTTAAAAACTCGAGTTTAACGCTTTAAATCGACGGCATAAAGCGGTCTGACTGACAAAACATTGGAGGCTGGTTGTATTTCACTCAAGCATGCAATCCGGTCTTGTGGAAGCCAGACTTCAAGAATCATTTCGGTTCGCTTTTTGCCCAAGCTGGTTATGAAAATCTGGTTTGGTAAGCACTTATTCGGAATACACAAGTCCTTTTGTTTTCCTTTACCTTTGTTTTTCTTTGTTAGTTACAACTCGTAGCATTTTTAAATTCTTTTGGGAGTTTCTATTCCTAATCACGTTTCTTTTTGGCTGTACTTAAATCCCTCTTTATTTTTAATTTCCTTAGGTACAAAACAAATATTAATTACCATGGTGGAGGCCCGCGTCGCGCTAAGTAAGGTTGAATATCTTCACGTGGCTTATTGGAGTTTCGACGGCGAAAAACGCATAATGGAACACTTCAACACAAATGATGCGAGGAACTTTTCAAACGTGTTGGAGTTTCCAACCGTGTTATTCTGAAGTTGCGGGGACCCTAGTGCACAAGGAAGAATAGTGAATCACTACCAAAAGCCACAGAAACTTATTAACCATCTTCTGGACATGTTCTCACGTCCAGGAGATTGGGTGCTTGACGCGTTTTCTGGCTCTGGTACAACTATTGCTTGTGCACTTAAGAAGGGCCATAATTGTGTAGCTGTTGACATTGACAAGGAGGTCATGCAGTTCATCAAGATGAGACTTTCTGCCTTACCAACTCTACCAGACGAGAATCAAGAGTTGGGGGCAAAGTCTAACTCTGATTTTGCTAAGATGACATCTTCGGAGATACAGCCTCCTTTTACGAGCTCTTTGGAAGACGAAGCTACATTTGCGGAGCCGAAAGAAGTTGCTCTAGCTACAATACACGGCGCACCCACCAACACGAGAAAAGCCTAAGTCACCGAGAAAGGTGAAACGTTAGAAACCGGGTCAAGCCGAGAGCCGCAAGAAGAATGAAGAAGATTTTAATTTAGATCTCGGCGGATTTTGTTGTGGCTACTTGATTGACATCTATTATTTATTGCCATTATTGGCCATTATTGATATAACACAAAACCAGTAATGAAATTATTATTATTATGTTTACTAAATTTGTGTTTTTTGTACATCGACCTCTAATGAATTACGTGCTCATGTCTCAAATCTGCTATTTTCATGTGCTTAACTCTAAAAAACCAAAGTCCTGTCCAAAGAGTGCCCCAAAAACAGGCCAAAAAAAAAACTGATACTCCTGAAACTTTGAACCTTTCTTAAAAAAGCCCAATTTCTGAAGTGCCGTGCTTTTTCTAAAGGAATCTTTGAAACGGGAGTGCTGCAACACTCCCGTTTAATTTGCAACCTTGTTCTACACCCTCTTTTATTAAAATACAAAGATAATTTGATCTATGCAAGCATATTCTACTGGCACAATTGAGATATTACCGCTTCAATTGTGTAGCTGGTGATGTTGAACAAAATATGACAACTCTCTTTAATCATTTTTGGAATATACTGTTACATTCTTCCATTTTAAATGAAAACATCTTAACATCTTCGAACCCAATGCGACGCAACCAAGTAGCACAAAGGCATCTGATCACCTTCACATTTGATTTAATCTCCTAATATAGAACTTTCTAGACATATCTATAGCCTATGCGACTTGTGACCATAACAAAATTGGAGAGCCTTACCAGGTATGCCCATTATTTGCTTTTCCTTTGCAAAGACTAGCATATCTATTAAGAAATAAGAAGACCAGAAAGGACTCTACTAGGACTCTACTAACTTGTGTCATACCTGTTTTATACTTTTCCATGCTTGTTCTGGATACCAGATTAAAAAGGACATTTAAACAAGGTTTCTTGTGCAGACAACAATCTGGACATTGGATTATAACTCTAAGCTATCTAATGTGAAACACAATGTATTGTGGCGTTCTAATTAGATTAGATTAAACCTGGATATTGTGTATGCTCTGATTATAGTCTGACCATGTTTATAGACTTGCCGCCAATCCTTTGGGTATAATAGTGATGGAATATACTGTTAATCATTTTTGGAAATATACTGTTACATTCTTCCATTCTAAATGAAAACATCTTAACATCTTCGAACCCAATGCGACGCAACCAAGTAGCACAAAGGCATCTGATCACCTTCACATTTGATTTAATCTTCTAATATAGAACTTTCTAGACATATCTATAGCCTATGCAACTTGTGACCATAACAAAATTGGAGTGCCTTACCAGGTATGTCCTTTATTTGCTTTTCCTTTGCAAAGACTAGCAAATCTATTAAGAAATAAGAAGATCAGATAGGACTCTACTAACTTGTGTCATACCTGTTTTATACTTTTTCATGCTTGTTCTGGATACCAGGTTAAAAAGGACATTTGAACAAGGTTTCTTGTGCAGACAACAGTATAACTCAAGCTATCTAATGTGAAACACAACGTATTGTGGCATTCTAATTAGATTAGATTAAACCTGGATGTAGGCTCTGATTATAGTCTGACCATGGTTATAGACTTGCTGCCACATTAAGGATTGCAGTTGGGTATAATAGTGATGGAAATTATGGATTGTAAGAAAATAATGCTACACCAGTACCAAATTCTGCTACAGATAAGACAGAATCTGCAATCGTATCTTCTTATCACAAATTAATTAGCAAGAACATTTAAATTTGATTCAAGAAACTCCAGAATATCTTTGTACTTTCATATTGCTAAGGGATGGTTTTGGAACAGTACTTTAGCATTCTAAGAACTCTCACATATTCCATACATATTGATCAAAGTAGTCAAAACAACAATGCCATTGTGGAAACCAGCCAAAATATGCGAGAATGGATCAATTTTTTCTGGAGTAAGCTTAATGACAAAGAAGGTGACCCCCTTGGGCATTAAACCTACTAACTTTCATAGCCTTGGTAGCCTATATATGTCATGATACTAAGCTTGTTCAAGAAATGACATTTTTGTTGCCCATGTACTCAAAGCCCCCCATGCATCTGCATCTATACAACTACCAGACTTTTTGTACATGTCCAGCTCTTGTACATGTCCAAGAGAAGGTTACTAATAATAGTGGATATTACAGTCATCACATGATTTACCCATTTCTGATAGTAACCTGATTAGAATGTTGCCCATGCAGCAATAATTGTGGTTGCTAGCGCTTCAGGACACGTTGCCGCCTTCGGATAAGTGGTCGCTTAAGCTTCCAGGGAGTAAGTGGCCTGCCATGTGGAAGTGGGCGAGGAATACATTGCCTCCTCCTAAAATTCGTACCCTTTTGTGGCAGATCTTGCACCGTAGCCTCAGGGTGAATGTCCGAGTCCACAGGTACAAGCCTCAGGTAGCAGAAACATGCCCTTTATGTGGGAGGCGTCGAGAGACCATTGAGCACTGCTTTTTCCTATGCACAGAGGTAGGGACAGCTTGGTCATGGGTGAGAGACCTCTTTGGGTCTTCACTATGCAGTCAGTGCTGCCACAATTTGGCAGCATAGAAGAGCAATTGACATTTCTCATTGATGGCTAACAACTTGCTGAAATATGTGCATAGACCAAGTCAACATCTTTTCAAGACAATTTAAGTAACCTCAAGTTGAAGAACCAAGCAAGGACTCTCATTTGAAATGTTGCAAAGAAGGACCGAAAGTCAAAGTCACACAAAAGGTAGTGCAAGGTCAATATAAGGAAGCTCCATGGCAAGATCAAGATTGGAAGACCCCCTAAGAAGTAAGATATTCATTCAAGTTCTTTGGCATGATTTATACCTTGAGGAACTCCTTGACTCCAATTGCCTCCTTTTACTCACCATTATTCAAATCCAAAATGGCTTAATCTATCTCCTAGTTAAGAACAACACACACTCCATCACACATCCATTATTCCCTTAAATTCCTATTGAAATTGGCACATTAATGGCCAATAGGGCACATTCTCTCTCTAAACGTCAAAGGGGAGGAAGAAAAACACTCATTTCCATCACAAAGTTACTTGAGCAAAATTTGGTCTAAGCATTATCAAGATTATGTGCCAAAAGTGCATATGATTATGCCACATCATCATCCACCTCACCAAAAATGCCACCTCACCATACATGTCATCCACCATTTTGTTTTTCCATCTCACAAAAGTTGTTGACTAGGAGAAAAGATTTTTGCCATGTCACCATGCCATGTCATCATCCACCTCACCAAAGTTGGCCACCTCATCACACATCATATTCCTTTTTTTTCATCTCACAAAGTTTTGACTAGGGGAAAAGTTTTGCCAAGTCACCACATGCCAAGTCACCCCATGCCACGTCACCCTTGGATTGCCTACACATACCCTATACTTATCACATGTCCAAACTCCAAGATCATACCATTCCAAAAGAAAAAATATGTGCGAGCAAATCTTTTCTTCAAAAAAATTCTTCCATAGGGTAGGGCATCAAAAAGATTCCATGTAGCACAAAAAAGATTCCCAAATAGACCATGACTTGACCCTATAGTTTGGTTCCTAGGGAAGAGTGCCCTATGGTTGGGAGATGCTAGCATATTATTTTCCTATGCACCCCTTTGCCTAAGTATTATTTCACCCAATCCCCATGCGCCACGTTACCCTGGTATTATTTTGCGAAGGAGGCCTGTGGGATATTGTTCCTCGGTTAAAATTCTCTGACCTAAAAAGGTCAGGCCAAGATCCGACCTCTCCGGTGGATCTGACCTGACAATCATGAGCTTAAACATCCCTTTTGTATCCTTGTGCCTCAAGAAACATCATAACACGCATAAGCCAAAACCAAACAAACCCAGATGCCAAGAATGTGCCGGAAATGAGAAAATAAAAAGGGGAAATGTTTTTGAAACAAGGGTCGGCTTCTGTGCGAAATTTTGACGTCTGAGATACTGTGTGTACCGGATTAGGAAGATTTTAGCGAAGAATGGCCTGCCTTGCATGAAGTTTATCTGAATTTGATGCAAAAACTTGATTGTTTACCTTCTTATGAGTATTTTGGATCCTGTGCCCAAGACTTTGAGCTTGGGAATTGATGTTTACCTTCTATGTGATAATTCAATGAGAGAAAATTCGACCTTGGTAAGTATTATTGTCATTTAATAGTTTGAATTCTTATTCCTTTATGCAAAAATCCTTAAATACAGAAAATAAACGCTCTCAACAGCAACTGCGGTAGTCCTTCATTGCATCATAGGGTCTTTGTACTACCCTAAAAGTCATCAAAATATAATTTTGAAAGTCCTCTGTTTGCTCATTCTTGAATTAAGTACTGCATTAGCTGTTAAACAATTTTTTCCCACAAAAAAGGTTCGAGATTGTTTTTGTGATACATATGCACTTAGCCTGCAGAGTCATTAGAAGTTAAATCTGTTGTCAAAACTTAAAAAGGTGCTCTATCTCAAGATTTGTCAAAACGAGCTCCCAGGTTGGGTTATTGACTTAAAATTGACTTGGTCAGTAGGTTCAATTCCACAGAGAAGCTTAAGGAATCAGCAAGTAGGCTTTGGTATGCTAATTAGGCATATTGTTTAAAAGCCTTGATTGAATTTATAGAAAAATTCTCAAAGATTGTTCCAGAGCAAGGTTTTTGCTGTGACTGGTTTTTTCCTGTTTAGGGAAACTGATCTCTTTTGGTTCTTTGAGCATAATATTTGCGAGAATTCTCTTACTTGAAGTGGTTGCCTATAGCAACCCTGGAGGTCCCATCGGTGTTGTTTACGATTCGCTTACATACGCCCCAGATCTTCCTCACAAGATTATAATCATTTATACCTCTAAGTTGACAGGTCAAATTGAGCTCTTGTTTTATTAATACCGTTCTTAACGTACTAATACGTACAATACATATGATACGTACTTTATAAAAAAAAACCGTCCAAATGACATTAGACCAATAGAATTGGTAAAATTATACATTAGGAAAAATACATTATTGTATATTATAGAATAGGAGTAAAAACACATTAGGAGACTTTTAGACATTAGGGAAATTATGGAATTGTATTAAAAAAAAAAAAAAAAATAAATTTTCTTGCAAATAAAATCCCCCCTCTTTCTTCTTACCTTAGCCGCTGAATCGGAATGGAGATGGAGATGCAGACTCACCTTTCTCCTTGTTTTGTCATGGCAGGAGGCAAACCTTCTCCTTAATACTTCAGTAGCTTGCATTCATATCAGGAAAGAAATATAGAGGTCAGCGGCAGTTAATAGCTTCAGATGCAACAACTGAGCAACAATTACTTAAATTTATTTGTTTGTGGGTGTAGATTGTAGACTAGAATATATAACTCTTAAATAGACATATTTTGGATTGAAAACTTTGAGAAATACTTAATTTTCTAGAGTAATATATTATGGTTAATTATTTAAAACTTGAAGTTCTTCATACTAGTTGTTATTGCAACTATTTCAATTGCAAAATAATAGTTCTAAAAAATTACAGAAAGTACTTAACATATTGTACGTAAAGTACATATTTTATGTATTTAATAAGTATTTTATAATTTCAAAAAACGTATTTAAAGTACTTTTTAAATGAGAGGTATGCATACGGTATTAATACGTTAAGTACGTATAATACCCGTACCATACTAAACGTACCTGACAACACTGGGTCCTATACCTTTGAGGTTGAGGGTTTTGTCCAGGAAAACCTTCAACAGTCAGAAGATTCTGTTGGGAGTCTTTCCTAGCAGTTGGCCAGTGGCCAAGCAGCAGGCGTTCCATTTATGCAGAGCTTGGCTTCTGTGGTTGATTTGGAAAAGAGGGAGGGCGAAGGTCTTTCAGAATGTAGTGCTTAGCCCTTTTCGGTTGGTTCCGATCTTGGGGCATAAGTTGTGGCAGGCTTCCCAAGTCTCAAGCTTGTCTGGCACAGTTAAGCGAGAAATTTGGTCGACATTCCTACAGATTGTGAATCATGATGGGCACTTCATTTCTTAGCACCACACTTATCATTGTACTTGATCGCATTCTAGTGGTTTAATATATTCCTATATTCTTCCAAAAAAAAAAAAAAGATCAACGGCCACCTAAACCATGGACAGTTTCTGTATCGCTTTGTGCTTCCCGATTTCGTTTTATTTTGTTTTATTCTTTGCTTCATTATTATTGTTATGATTTGTTATGGGGCATAGCCCCTAATTTCTGCTGGGGCTTATGCCCTTTTGGTCGATTCTCATCCCGTGGTTTGATTGGGTCCCTGTGGACGTGAAAATCTTTTATCTTTAATCATGCTAGCTTTGCTAAGCCAAGCTGGCAAAAAAAGTAATCTTACTCTCATCTCCCCCTTTTTTCTTTTTTCTTTTTTTTCCCCTAGCCTTGGATCTTTTTTTCTTCTCACCTTCTAACATATCAAAGCATACGTTTGTCATTGATGTGGCCACCTAATGCAATCAACAAGGAACGTTATAATGGGCACAATAAATATAAAGATACAAAACTTTGAAACTTGCACTGCAAATTTATATTATATGGAATCACCCATCAGTTATCCAATATTATTTCAGCAGTTGAAGGGAGACCTCCTTGTGTGTTGACTGAGATCTTGCTCCAGCACAACAGAAGTTCTGCTGGCATGAGCTGACCCATGTTAAGAGCATCTGCCACCAAGGGGAAATAGCAGGATTGGTCCACGGCAAGATGCAGACCTTCTGATTGCCAGATTCTGCTGTGAACCATTAGGGTCCTTCTCTCGAAGCTCCTGCTGCTATTGATCATGCTTCTACTCCGCCCTCAACTTCATGTCCTGCTCCGGCTGCCTCACCTGCCACTGCCCTATGTCGCATGCTACTTTCGCTTCTGTTGCCTCTCGCTCTGCTATCACAACTGAATCTGCATTTGCATCTATCACCAGCAAGTAGGAATTGTGCCTCCGGGTGGTTGCCTAGAATTGTCAGGGTTTTTTATGGTAGAAGGGAGATAGTCTCAACTTCGTTGTTGTAGATATAGATTTCATTTTCCTTATATAGGAGCATGCAAGGCACGGGCTACTCCACCTGCGAGGCTACCAGCATCACTCAGGCTTCAATACTTGCACAAGGAAATGGGGACACGGGGGACATGGGAGAAGGGGGGAAGGGGGGGATGCCTACTATTATCAGATAGTCTTGGAACAATCAATCTTCCTACACAAGACAGACGTGCACAACTGATACCTGGGGGTGCGTATACAAAGTTGCAGTGGAAAACTTCTCTTTGTGGTAGCCTACTACTTCCCGCACACAGAAAGCAACTTCTATCACACCCATTCGGATGTGGATAGGCACAAGCAGTTGGATAGTGTCATACTCTTTGGATACTTTAATGCATGCATGGGGGTGGAACAATCCATGAAATTTGATCCCTTGGCTGATGGATTGCAGCTGCGCTTTGCAAAAGTGGCTTGGCCACGGGCAACAACCAGGTTATGCGCTATAGTAGGCAGTTGTTTTTGCTCTGGTTATCTTTGACTTGGTAGTTTGTAATGGACTACGGTCGTCCTCCCACAAGTGCACTTGCAAACAAGAGAACTGGGGGGGGGGGAGGGGGGGATCCAGTGTGGTGGATTATATATTTATTAGTGCCTGAGCAGGATATGCATGTGTGTGGTCAATCACTTTTGGGTGGGCATAGACAGTAGATATGGGAAGGCCGACACAGACCACCTGTCACTCTACCTACAACTGCCTTGGCAGGTTGTTCAAACACCCCTGTGCAGCAGCTCCTCACATGTATCAGATGCGATTGCATTTAAAATATGTCGAGGCTTACGTTCAGATGACTTGACAGAAATTTTGTAGTTCCCTATGCTAGAGCAATAAATGTGCCATTTGATTAACATACTCAAGACTGCCGTGGAGAGCTATTTTGGGAGAAGCTGCCAGTGGTTTGATGCTGCGTGTAAGAACTCAAACACTAGTTCTACCAAGTCACAGATCCCACCCTATGCTCACACACGACTAGATAGTATCGTGTTTTCCTCAAGGCTAAGAAAGCCAAGTATATTACGAGGCATCAAGGGGAAATGTTTTATCTCTTAGGCCGTCATCTGGAGACCTTTTGGCAGAGGGTGCTCAAAAAGCCAGTATAGTGTGCAATGAACATCACTTCCAGGCAGTGGGGGTAATACTTGCAGTAGCTCTATGATCCTCTAGGTGTAGGAACAGCAATACCCCCTGAAGAAGGGCTAGCACTAAATAACACAGAGACTTACAACACTGTGCCAATGGGAAATTGGGAGATTTGGACGGTATACGGGTAGAGTTGCTCAAGTGGGCAAGGCCATCTATAGTACCTATCTTAACTGCCTTGTTCAACAGGACATTACAGAAAGAGTTCCCCCACAGTGGACCACTAGCAGAGTTATTCCCATCTACAAGATAGGTGACCCACACTGCCCATTCAATTATCGGGCAATCATGGTCAGCTCGGTGTTTGCAAAACTGCTAGCCGACATTTTGGAGCATTGATGGGATGGGAAAAGTCGGAAGAGGTACATGCCCTCACAAAGGCAGGATTCAAACCCTACCATTCAACCATTGATCATATCTTCACACTGCAAACTTTGACCGAAGACAGTAGGAACCGATGGCAATATTGTTGTTTCGTTGACTTTGACAAGGCTTATGACATTGTATCGGGGGAAAAACTGTGGGTAAGATTGGGACAGTAGGAGGTCCCTGTGGATCTGCAGAATGTAGTGTACAGGTTATATGAGACATGCTCAGGTCGGTTGCAACCGGAAGGTCAACCATTTGACAGCAGCATCAGGGTCCGCTAGGGATGCCCTCTCTCTCCAACAATGTTTGGGCTTTACATTGATCAGTTAAAAAGCTAGCTTGCTGATAATGGGGCGAATGAAGCACAACTTTTGCACCAAATCACTAGGCAGCTTATATACTGATGATGTAGACCTTCTAGCTTATACAGAGGACATGCAATGCCATCTGGATGCCTTGGACACATTCTGCTAGGCCACTGACATGCACGTCAATCTGACCAAGAATAAGGTGGTCCATAGCTCATTTTTACGTCAGCCAAAGCTTTTGGAGAAATATTGGCGCAATGCAGGTACAAAGATGGATTTCTATAAAATGATGATTAACCCAGCTCTTAGTGAAGCACCATACCTATCTGGTAAGCTATTGTCACGCCCTCTGCTTGTATATGATGCCTCGATGGTATAGGAACCAAAATTCCTCCTGTCAGCTAAGCATGCCAACACAAGGCCACCCATCTGACGTCAAACTCTTGATGACGTGAGCAAGAATCTGATGGGGAAGAATGAACATGTCATTCATCCCGTCTCCCTCGAGATCGACCTAGTTGCGGAAGCACATAACATAAGTATAAAATATCAAATCAATATCTATCCACCTCGAAGGGTGGGATAAGCATAACAACATAGCATCTGAAATGACAAATAATAATAATATCAACAAACGGGGAATCCTATCTAAGGCTCAGACTCAAGGGGATCGACTGACAGCTTGGGGTCTCCAAAAGTCAATGTAGACTGAATTCATGGCAATGGGTTTGGCTGGCATAGAACATGGTCATTGGGTAGTCCACTCCATCTGCCTCTCGTGCATACTTTGCAGATAGGCTGATAAGTCTTGAGGCTTGACCGTAGCCTGCCGGGTGCATAGTCAGAGGGACTACATTGCATCTCGACAGTCCCGATGAGGAAGACACGGCCGCAAGATATCTATGAAAGAGGCGAGTGGCTTTCGGGAGAAACCAATGGGGTCTACTCGAGGGTCTGGGGCATTCAGATAGCCCCACGTAAATGTTGTAGATAATGAACCTGTTGGGGCCAAGGAAACAGAGGAATCTTATCAAGCACGCAAGAAGCGACTAATGCCTGAGAATAAGTGTTTTCTATGTTATAGACCATAAGTTTTATGATTGTCGTACTTATCTTGAAAAAAAAAGGCAAAAGAAAAGAAACTCGGCCTATTCTTAATTCAGGGACTAAAAAAGGGACAAAAGTACGAAAGTAGCTTCTGTTTGAGGAGATGGAAAAGGGAAAAAGGTGGTTACTGTCCGGGAGAAATCGAATATGGATTATGTTGAGAATAGTAGTCTCTTACGATTTTGGGCTACTATTCAGGATCAAAAAGTACATATCCTATTTGATCCGGGTAGTGAGTTTGATTTCATTTCTGCTAGGTTGATAAAACTAAAATTAACTTTTATTCCTTTATCCAAGGGGAGGTGGAAGGGAGGGAGGCAAAGGAGCACGGGGTGGGCAAACGGGAGGGGGAGAGGCAGGGGAGAGGTAGGAGAGGCAGGAGAGGGGAGAGAGGCAGGAGCGAATGGGGAGGGGCAGATAAAGAGCAAAGGGGGCAAAGATGGGCAACCTCTAAAAATGATAATCAATATAATTAACAGGTATAATTAACATTAATATAATTAATTAAAAAAATCAATATATATAATTAATCAGGAAAAAATGGGCTAGGCTTATTTCTCGGCTAACGGGGTGAGAAGCTGCCTACAAAATCAGACTCCACAAAATCAGCTGTGTAGCCCAAATCATAATTGTGGCGCCCAATTATCCAACACAAGCAAACGATTGTCATTGAAATTTTTCAACTCTTCTGGGCGGCTCTCCGTCGAATCACGAGGCAACTTCCATCTTCCATGTTCTTCCATCAAGCTCTCCGTCGAATCAAGCATCTGACTGCTAGTTCTGCATATCGATTTCATTTTTTGCAGATTTGCCACAAAAATACTCTGGGCTGCCACAACAGATCAGGGTATTTTGAAACCGTTAGTGGCTCTATCCAAGAAAAGATCCGATACTATGCCGATGAAGAAATGGCCGACCTTCTTCCGCCATACGTGAAAAACCGAGGCATGACAAAAAAGGCCGATAATGTAATGCCATACGTAATAAACCGAGGCTCATTAGGGTTTGATGAATATGCCTGACGATGAAAAGACCATATTGGATGATATGCAAAATAGATGAATAGATGAAGTACCGATAGGAACCAAGCCGTCGGCTTTTCTCGGTAAGATGCTAGACGAGACTAGTGAATACTTCATCCTTGTGAATAAAGAACAGATCGGGTGTTTTTCGCCCCAGTGTGTGCTTTGGAAACCCCGGCATCCGATAGGGCCTGGCAATGGATGGGGGCCGAAGCCGAGAAGCTTCTAGAAATTCATGCTCCAAACCATCTCTAATCTTCCATCGGTGTGGAAGAAATCCTTATATCCACCATCGCTTTGGGCAAACCAAAGCTTGAACGCTCCCACCACTTTCCCATTCTTGCTTCCACCTCTTTCCCAAAAAATGAGAGCATGTGAAAAGGCGAGCCATAGCTAGGCTTTGATGCCAAGCTTTGGGCAAACCAACTTTTATTAGCGGACTTTAGCTAAACTTGCTCAATTTTTGCTCCCACCACTTTCCCATTCTTGCTTCCACCTCTTTCCCATTTATATTTCTTATTTTAGTCATTTTCGGGTGAAAACATTCTAAAATAATGCTTAGCAAAGTCTAGGACTCAAATTAATTCATAATGCTAGAAACTAAACTACTAAAATATATTTCATATAAACTAGAATGATGTTAGCTAAACTAGCCATAGCTAAAAGTTTCTTTGGTTTAGCCAATACAAAATTTCACTCTCTTTACTTTCTAGTGTTTGGCTAAAGAGATCTTGGTTGTTGCAGCCAAAAAGCCCAATTTTTCCATTTACTTTAGCAAAAATTTTTGAAAATGTGCCACGAAATTTTCCATGTTGGGCTCGGCCATAGCCAGTTTTGAGCCAAATTTTGGGCGGGTGTACCAAAACAAATCGCCACATGTACCAAATCTCTTCCCTTTCAAAGGTATATACTAAATCCCCCTTACCTCAAGGAGGTTTTGGATTTGCGGACTCACCTCTGCCCCCTGGCGCCTACCTGAGGTGCCGGGAATTCATGTGTGTATATTCATGTGTATATATGTATATTTGTACAGATGCCAGCAGGTTTGTTGCTGCGACGGTTTTTCCCTCCTAAGGGGGGGTTTTTTAATCCGGGTAGCAATGGGCTTGCTGCACCCGTGTAATTTGGGTCCGATAGGCCGATTGGCCTAACCTTCCTTCCTTTCTTTTTAAATTTTAAATTTTGAATTTAAGCATGGGTGGGAGAAAAAAGCGGAATATAGAGTGTACGTCAGAAAAAAGGCGAGGTATAGCATGGCCAATGGGATATTTATATAAGGCCAATGGGTATGAAGGATTAAAATGTATATATAAATTCTCATGGAAAAACTCTTGATATAGATCAATACGTTAATTAACCCTAGTAACCCCGCATAAGGATTTACTTAGAGTGATACTTTATTATCTAATACATTTTACCCATCTTTTCTTGTAGCTCATATTATTGGAGCTAGGTCCTCTAATTATGAAAAGCCTCCATCTTTTTCAAACATGATTTCCTTAATACATAAGTTTAATAGGTTTACATATATAGGTTTACATATACAAGAAACTTATCGCGGCGGCCAAGGTCGCCGCGAACGTTTCTCTTCCCCAACTCGTCTATACATGCTAGAACATGCAGAATTTGAACCTGCATTTTGTTGCCTTGTGTTCACGGCCATGGAGCAGTATTTATAGGGCTCCTTAAACTACAGAGGTTAGAATTCCCCATGCTCAAACACAATTCAATTTTTGTATGTTCGGAACTTAGATTCTTTTGATTTAATGCAAAACATCTTTCATAACAAATATCGAAGATAATAATGTTATTTCAAGGCTCTCAAAACGAGGTTCAAATTTTGTGATTCAATTTGCTAGCATTAGTTAGAAGTGTGTTTAAAAGCAAGCATTTGAAGTTATTGGATGTGCCTAGAAAATGGAAGTGGCTATAAGTTAATGTATTGTTAGCATTTCTAGGTCCAATACTTAACTATTAGAATGGCATTTTCCCTTGGTTAATGAGGTTTTATTTAAATGCAACATCTAGAAGCCATCAACATGATGCATACTTGTCACCATGAACATCATTAAGAAACACACCAATGAGATTTACATGATAAAAGAAAAGAAAATATTGACCTAGGAGTTGGGGGCAACATAGTAGGACTATAAAAATGAGGGCAGGGTTAGTTCAAGCAGCAAACATACCATTTGGACTAGTGAAATTCAATCCCAATAGCATTGATGAGAAATAAATTGGTAAGTTCTCCATAAATAGAACCTCATAGTCTAAGAAAATAGCCCCGTAGTTTTGAAGAGAAATAAATTCGTAAGTTCTCCATAAACAGAACATCATAGTCTAAGAAAATAGCCCCATAGTCTAAGAAAATAGATAGATAAATAGATATATAGATGGATACAATTTTTTAAAGTCACAGATTTAGGTGTTTCCAAATCTTTCGGTCGAAGAAGTAGTAATAGAGCTGCTTTGAAAAATTTTAGCAGCACAGTGTTTATCCTGGAACGCAGGTGGAGATTCAAGAGATTTTTTTTCTGATAAATCTGCAACTAGTGTTTGAATAACAGGGTAAATGTACCACGCCATAGCTGTGATGAGAATTGCCGGAATTCTTCCTATTGCCAGCACTCCAGTATGAGGACTTTTCCTCAGAAGACTTTGCTCTTATTTAATCTGCCTCTGCTTTTCATCTGCCGATCTTTTAATCTCTGAAATGCCCTGCTTATTTGAAATTCTTGGAGAAATTGCATGAGAAACAGAGAAATTTGTCATCTTGATAGGAAAAAGAGCGGGATTAAAGAAATCAACGCGGAGTAAACCGTCCGCCATAGCCAGATGAACCCTATTTCGGCGCCAGAGAGAAGCAGAGTTGCCGTAACAACGATAATCGGCCTGAAGAAGAATCAGAAAGAGGGATTGATGCACACACAACTCTTCATCGCTGGGACCAGAATCCGCAGCCCTGGCTTCCGGATTTACCGCATCACTCCATCGCCCCTCACATTATATCTGTAGTCGTGATCTGGAATTTCTGCAAAAACTTCCATGAAACTCTTCTCCGATGAAGCAATTCTTCTGTAGACCTTGTCAAATCCATGAATTAGTATGCAGCTGTCAGATAAAATGATGAAAAATTTGTTGCTTGGGTCGTCTAAGAGGCCATTTGCTAGTAGTCTTCGCACTGCCGCTATGATCAATGGAGTATTGTATTCGGCCCTTTTGCTGGGAATTAATCTGCCCCAAAATGGGCTGCTTGGATTAATTGGAACATCAAGAAAAAATGGATCAGAATGAATATAAATATTGTACAGTGCCTCGTTTCCTCTGAAGAATTGGTCCCAGAAAGGGGCCAAAGGCAGAGCACCTGTTGTCAGGAACAAAAAAGCAATTTTGGGCTTGGAAGAAATCTCTGATACAATGTCTGATGCATAGAATTTGATCCCTTCCAAATGGGCAGCTGATTTAATGCGTTGGACAGAAACCCATCCCCGTTGTTACTTGCTAGAGTCAAGAGCTTGATATCATATCTTTTGTGGCCAGATATATCTATAGATGCAGCTTCCATCACCAAAAGCTCCTTAAGGCGGTTGACTGCTATGGCTTCTTGAAGCCGACTTTTACCGGAATTGGAATTGCAGAGGCTGCCTCCTTATACAGAGCATTTCCACGCCCCCTGGTGCTGCTCGAAGCACAGATAGAATTAGAGGCCGAGGTCTGAAATGCTTGGCCGCGGATTGCTTCCAAAGCAAGAAAAGGATTGCTTCCAAAGCAAGAAATCCGAGCCCGTCAAAGTTTCTTTCTTATTTTCATTTTTTTTTTTTTTAAACACGTGTCGCCCCCAAAATTTTTGCTGGCGAAAAAATATTAGGATCAAACAGAAATGGCTTTTGCTTTATATATGTTAAGATAGGTTTACAAGGTTTAATATGTTTACATACATAGGTTTAATAGGTTTAATACATAGCTTTGCATAAGTTTAATAGGCTTTCATAGGTTCAATGCATAGATCTATATAGCTTTAATCGTTTCAATGGTTTTTTGGGCGTTTAATGCATAGGTTTACGTAGTTTTAATGTATAGCCCTCAAACTGGCTTTTTTCACTCTGGCCCTCATAGGGGCCTTGAGGGCCTTTCTCGAGGAAGACCCTCAAAAAAAAAAAAAAAGTTTTCTCCTTTTTTTTAAGTAGAATTTTTTTGCCTTAAAGGCCTTTCTCGACGAGAAAGGCCCTTCAAAGAAAAAACTTTACTTAACCAAAAATTAGAAAAAAGAAATCGTTTTTATTCTATTTTTTTTGTTAAGCAAATTTTTTGTCGAGAAAGGCCCTTAGACCTGCATTTTTCAATCTGAGCTGCTTTTTTCGACATGCAAGTCGAGAAAAGCCCTCAGACCTGCCTTTTTTATTCTGAGCTGCAAGTCGAGAAAGGCCCTCATACCTACTTTTTCAGTAATGGCCCTTAGAACTGGTTGTTTTTCTATTTGTATTGTCTGTAGCATCATTTCACTAACTTGATTTTCTCTTTTCCAGTTCAGATCGCGAACAGAAAGGACATGATCAGGAGCCATGGAAAGACCCGTCCATTGAAGAAAGAGGACGAGAATAGGTTGATGACATACATTGGACAAGCTAGCGCGTTCAGATTTCTATTCTCTCTCGTGGCTTGGAATACCTCGGACCTTGATGTGCACATGGTTCCCAATAGGTGGTCTGTATACGAAGATGATGTAATAGCTGTGACAACCCGACCATCATGGTCTCTTCAACCACAAAAAATACAATGTAATGAAATTATTATGAATAAAAATCCAGGCCATATTAGCACTTTGTTTACATAGAGATAGCATTTTCATTGGTTTTAATCGTATATTTACCTTTTTCGACTGATGATTAACCGAAAAAATAGACCATGTAATTTTCTTTAGTATTTTTTTTACATAGGAAAAAAAGCATCTTTTAAAGCAATAAAGCGGTTTCAAAAGTTTTGCACGTTCTTTTTGTGTAAAATAACAAGGTTAGAAAAAAAATTGGAATCGCATGAGACCCACTTTAATAAAATGCGACTTACATGCTATTAGAATGGTAAGGACTGAATTTGAACAAGGTATGATAGGAGATGATGATGATGATGATGATGATGATGATGATGATGATGATGATGATGATGATGATGATGATGATGATGATGATGATGATGATGATGATGGTAGCATATTTTAAGCCGTGAAGATTTTTTACTATGCTGACATACTTCGCACCTCACATCCTTATCCTCTTTAAACCAAATATCGTAAACTAAGGTGAGGATTTTTACATCATCTTTTTAACTCTACTAAAACTTAAAACTATGAAATACAAATACATAGCTACAACAATAATTACAAGGAATCACACCAACTCACCGCCATAAGCTTGGAAATGCTATGCACGTCGTGCTCTTATATGTTTTGTTATTGCTTATGCATCAAACCATAAACAAACATGTGTTATAAAACAAGGGACATCTTTTAGGTGGGTCGGATGTCCCACACATGAGGTGGGAGTTGATGTCAAGATAAATGAGGAATTAAAAATTAAATTAACCAATTGAATTGAAGTGATGAAGGGAATAAACCCCCCTTACATGGTACAAACATCCATGTAAGGAGCAAGCAGAGGTGTTTATCCCCTTTAACTGGCAGCCAAGCTTCCTTAGCAAAAGTTGAATAATCGACAGCTACAGCTCGATTATCAGAGATTCGACACCCTCTAGAGCTGGATTACCAGCTTCTAGATGTGACGACCATCTTGCTTGCCTTCGGGCCATTGTATTCTTGATTCTTCATTGTATATCATATTCTTTGCCGCATATTTCTTTCGTATTTTCCACATATTTTCCTTGTTTCTGCGTAGGTTCATGACACTAGACAGCTCCGAGCCTGAATTGTCAGCATCCGACGTTGAATGCAAGGCTCAAAGATACGCAAAGGTGCACGTCGCTTCCTGTTACGAAGTTTGCAGCTGCTGTTAGCCCTATCAAAGGGCTTGAATCAACAGCTTGGATTACCGGTTAAAGAGCAAGATTTAATGACTTTGACATTTGTTTCACAACATGGGACAAACGAGAGAGTAACTTATTACCACATGGCAAATGCCATTGTAATGGAATATTTGTATTGCGTGTTGGAAAAGATTATGCAGTTTGAAACTTTACTTTAAAGGTGGAACTGGAGCTCTGATATTGGAGGAGACTAGTTCAACAGTTGAACGTGGTACAGGACATCTAAGCTGTCTTGGGCCCTCAACCATTTAAAATATTCTCCACCATCGTGTAGATTAGTAGCAGGCAGATGAACAGCAAAGGAAAGAAAGAGATGGGCGAAATAGAGTGTGGCGAGAAGCCTGCAGAAGAAATCAGCGGATGGAAGTCTCTCAAATCCAATGCAATGAAAAAGCTAAAGGGCAAATCTCAGCCCATAGCTGTGCAGGGAGGCCCAAGAGTGGTTACAGGGCCTGTAATTGGCAAAGTTACAGATAAAAGTGCAAGAATCCTGCTAGAAATAGATGTGGCTGCTAAAATCTGCATCATATTGGAGTCTGAATCCAATAAACTGGAATTGACAAAGGAACTGCCTGCCCTGCGTCCCAAAGTGTTTGAATTTAAAAATTTAGTTCCAAATACTCTGTACAAGGTAAAGCTTCAAGGCTGTAATGTTCTTGTTCCTTTTAGCAGCTTCTCTACGTTTCCTTGTGAGCCTCAAGAGGAAGTCAATGTGGCTGTTGTAAGCTGTAACAAAATCTTTGTGACAGAGGAATATGGTACAGGCAGGTCGGACCTTTGGGCTCATTTAGCCTCTAGAGTCGAGCAACGAAAAGTACATATGATTCTGCATCTGGGAGATCAGGTATGTTTAACTTACCAAAAAAATAATCTGAATGATGTTAAAATGTTTTACATTTGTGTGGGGATGGGAATATCTGAATCTCTATGATTCTAGATTAGTTATAATAATAAAGTAATCTAAGAAGTGATGGCAATATCTGAATCATAATGATGTTAGATTACTTATAATAATAAAGTAATCTAACAATGTTAGTCTGTTAAATGTAATATAGATTTATGGAGATGGAGACAAAGCCATTGACAAAAATGTGGGTTCAAGACATGATCAATGGTCCAATAGATTTATGTTATCAGAGGAGCTTCTCAAAGATGTGCCAAGAGAAGAATGGGCTTCAAAACAGGAACTAATTTGTGAAAAATATAGAGAAGTTTACAGGAAGACATGGAGCTATATACCAACAGCAAAATGCCTTGCTAATTGCCCTAATTTTATGATCTACGATGATCATGAAATACGAGACAATTGGGCAGATTTGGCTGATGACTGCAAGAAAGATTCGCTAGACTTCTTCATAGCGATGTGCTTGGATAACAAATTTAGAGTATCAGAGACAGCTATATGAAGATGTAGACTTTAACAATTTATCAGCAATTGACGGGGTATGCAACATTTGAAATCTTTTTTGTTTTATTTATGCACTTGAAGCAAAGTTCTGTAATAATAATTGCCAATGTTTTAGCAGGATTATCATTTCCATGTAGTAGGAGGAATAGGGCTCATGTTTATAGACATCAGAGGACCAAGATCATTTCATAGAAAAGATGGGGACGAGAAAATCTATCTTGGTTCTAAACAATGGGAAGATATACATAAATCCCTAGCTCCAGAAGGGTGCTTTGGCCAAGTACATGCCCTGCTAGTCTGCTCTCCAGCACCTTTAGTGTTCCTTGAACCAACCATCACAAACAAGGTAGCTAATGTACCACGTTTGGTTGATTTCAAGGGTCATTGGTCAGCAGAAAAACATTATAAAGAGCAGACTGAAATGATTGACACTCTTGATCAATGGAAGCGCCATAACAAAAACCGCGATGTCCTAGTTCTCGGAGGTTTGCTTTACTATCTGAACTGCATTTCATCCACATGATTCCTTTTTTATCTGATAACTCAATTCACCCATCATACAGGCGATGTTCATTGTGGCGGTCATTCAATTATATTGAAGGATGATTCCCCAGTTCTGAGGCAATTAACCACAAGCGCCATCTCTAACAGGCCATTGCCAAAAACAGCATACTATTTTATGAGACTGGCTGGACAATTGGGGCGTCTTCATCCTGGGCATTATGGTTTTAAGCATCACCATTGGACAAGAAGTAGAAACTATGCCTTATTGCAGATCAAACACAATAAAGCAGAGGTAGATTAGACATGTTCTACAACTAATGAGATAAATAACGAATTATTAACTAAACTAATGCTTTTCAACAGGACGAAACATGTGTGGAGATTTCTGGCCAGCTCGTCATAGGAAGTAGAGTTAAGGGTATCACCAGAGGATCCAAGTTTGTACAGTACGAAGGAACAAAGTCCATGTGCAGTGGTCTGCGACAGTCTTACCGACATCTTTATTTTCGTTTGACAAATCAAACCTCCAAACAGTGATCTGTAATCACTGATATTCTTATTGTCAGTAATTAATTTCTTAATGCAAATTGAAGGTTTTGACATAATTCATTAAGAGAGCACATATACAGCATTCACAATATCGATGTAGTAGTCAAATGAAGTACGTCAGTGAAACAACATTCAGCCTGCCTCCAATCTGAACGTCATCCTTTAATCGGCACTACAAAACGAAACAGCGGTGCGGGACAATCAGATTCCAGCACACAATGATGGGCCTTTTAAAAGACAAACCTTGCAAATGGTACTAGAATCCAAGTTTGTATCTTGTGACACAAATGGGACCCTACTGACGCACCTTTCTATCAACATGTCTCAAAAGCTCAACAGTAATAATGTAAAAGGAATCCCAAAACTAAGAACTATACTGATTTAGCGTAAAAACAGAAAAGACAAAAAGCACATAACTTTAAAGATGCAACATATCTAAGATAAATAAGACACCTTTCGTGCTCAAGAAAACATCAAGATCAGTGTTACATTAAACTTCTGAAATTGACAGTGTGTACACATAAAAAGCTTTGCTTCTGAAATTTAACAGTGTACACATGAGCTTTGCTAGATTTGCTAGATTATACTTCCAGCCACATTATGAGAATTTACTAATTGCATTAAGCCAGTAACCAGACAAAATGTGATGCGCAACTACTGCTCCTTCCAAATTCGTCCAGTAACCCTCAGCTTCAGCTCTTTCCGGTCCCCCCCAGAAAAGAAAAGAGCCATATTCCTCTGAATAATCAAACCGTCGTGACTATCCCGAACCTTTCGATGAGCATCCCTAATGCTTCGCGGAACTCCTTGCCAGGTTAATTTGCGGCCGTTTGCACCCACTTCCAAGCTGTAACTAAAATTTTTAGCTTCATTATCGTCACCCATGAATCTCAAAAATGCCATATATACAGGTGCCATGCCAAGCTGAAACGCTTCAAAATGAAGGCAGAAGTGCTGTCCAAAGCAATTGAATACCTGCAATAACAACAGCATAAAGCAGTCAGCATATAGGATTAACACATTCCTTGCCATCATATCTTACGAACCAGATTCAAATGAATGTATTGACATGCCAAAAACAGGTTCTCGATATAAAGAATGCACTCATACTTTGAAACAGAAGAGAGGTATGATACCCTCATTATGCATGTGAAATGGCATTCAACATTGCAGTGAATAGTTTGTCCGGCAACAGAGACTTACAGTCAGCATCCAGGTTGCATTCTCTACTTCTTGAGGATTTGACTTTACGTATCGGTGATTGAAGGTGCATCCATTGTGCATGTCAACTTTATGATCATCTCTTAGATGCGCCACCAAGGTTGGAATGTCTCCTGTTACTGAACACTCAGAGCCAGCATAGGGACAGTTGTAAGGTCTGAAAGTGCATTGGGCTTCATGTTTCACTTTACTATAGTATGGAAATATGTCTGGACAACCAAGGCTTTGGTACTTGCATGGAAGCTCCAGCGACTCTGCAACCTTTTCCAAAGCCAAACAGCGGATGTTACCTAGCTCTTGCCTACAAGTTGGACATCGGTTATGAACCCTCACTTTACAGGTTGAGCATAATGTATGGCCATTTGGACACTGCAGAAATGATAAAATTAGAACAGTCATGAAAACAATTTACCGTACGGAAACAAAAGTTATATACACAAGACGATTGACTCTCAATTAGATCAACATCAGCTGGTGGTCTAGAAATTATTCCCATTTATGGCAAGTTTATCTATATTTATCCTCACAGGCTCAAGCCTATTGAATGCTATTACAAAATCATTGCAAATTTATGCAAAATAACAGTTTAGCATTCAACATGGACAGATTCAGCAAACATAATAATCGCTTGAGAAATAGCAAGGAACTAACCTGATGAATTGGAGGATACATTGAATTAGTACATACAGGGCACTCCAATAATTCATGGACGCTACTAGTGGGGCATCCTCCCAACTTCCCGGAAATCCCAACAGGGGCCTTGGAAAGGAAAGCAGGTTCAGCCTCTGAAATAGACGAGGCTTCGCTTTCTTGAATGGGAGATTCTATAATCTCTGTGCATACACTTCCTGGAGCCATGATGTCTTCTAAAGGATGCAGTACCTAGTTCACAACACTATTGATCTCCACAAATCACAAAAGCATGTACAGCTTGAAGCGCATCCACATTAGAGTTTTAGTTGACCAACTGTTACAAAGTGAACATTCAAGTTACTTATGCTACTAATGGGAGGCTAGAAAGACATAATACATCAGCTAGGAATGCTTAATGGCAGGTACTTTGTTTTCTCATTTAAACATTATGAAACCGTCCCGATAAACAACTTAACATCAAACTCATATTTGTTACTTTATTAAAAACACTTTGTTAAAGTCTATGAACTTTTCTTGCAGCACGAAACATTCAGCAAGAAGGCTTGTGTTTTTAGAACCATTGCGACGAGATGCTTGTTACTAGCAAGATTACAAAAATCTGTCCATGTATCCTGAAAATGCCTCATTCAGCAAGGTAACGTCCCTATCCCATTCCTTGAAAATGCAAACTGTATCAACCTAAGGAGTAAAAACGTACCCTAGTTTCTAATTCCAGAAAAATACAATATCATCCACATCACCAGGAAAGGTTGCCACAGCAATAAAGGCCGCAAACAGCAACAGATACTTATCAGCACGGCAAATGCTCCCTTCAAGTTGCACAGAGAAGGATCAACATGCACCGAAACCTAAAGTCGACAAATCTCTTCATGCGATCCATCATACCTGCCCAATCTTCAATGACCAACTTCAAATCTTCGGCGCAGCAACTTGTAGGAAGAAACCCTTTCCTAGAACAACCCCTATCATCCTTACCCGATAATCGACCAATTTCTTCCAAGCAAAGAATCTTTAAAACCGACAAGCGCGCTATAAACAAGACTTGCTCAAAGCCGCGTTCCTGGGAGGCCTGATGTCAGGCATAATGCAACCATTTTCTTTGGCAGGGGGAAATGAAGGGCCAAAAGAAACACCCAATTTTAAAGGCGCATCCTGCCAGAGGGAAGGAAAGGGTTTTCATAAAACGCAAAACCGCCAGAGTAAGGCCGGCGCCATGGATCGGTAGGGCTACTTCTTGTTAAACGTGATCCTGGATTCCGTCGCTTGTGAAGGCCGAGCAAATAAAAATACGCCAAAAACGAATACAACTACATACATCGACTGCTGGCATTTTCCCATCTTACAGCACTTACCGCGGTAAACCTGAGGGCCCCTAAGCATTTACGCTCGATCCGTGTCATCAACGGCTTCCCTTTCCTTACACGTGTGTGCCAAACGCATCCCTGCCGTGCAAATAATACCTTGCACGATTTCCGAATACAGCACGATTTTAGTCGTGCATTTTAGAAAACCAGGAGTACCCTTCTTTATTAAATTTTTATTTTGAATTATTTTGAATGTAAGGGGTCCATATCTTGTGAAGCCAACAACATGAATCAAACATGTAAGTTGCCATGAAGTAGGATTTGTTCTAGCTTTATATACATGGAGATTCCTATATGATCTTGCCTTCATTAAAATTTGACAGCCATTATACATCTAAATTGTTATCTCTATTCAACATGCTGAGTAAGATATTGCAACCTAGGTAGACATGCAGTAGGTGAGTGTCCAAGCTGTGACCTAGAAACAGGACATTATGAAGTAAGCAAATGTAGTTAGCATGTCATACATAGTCAAATCCGATACTCCATAATTCAAACCAATAATTGATAACAAATGTTGAGCATTTTGGAGAAGAGAGTAGGCTTTTCACCCCCAATATAACCTAGTTCGTATTGACATATTAAAAGTGAACTGACCGCTTTAAGTGTTAATATTGTTGCATTTTAAGTTCATTATTTTGACAAAAAGAATTCTTTAAATAAGAACCTAAAAATGTACAATGATATTACAAAAATTAAATGAGTCAAATTCATATGGATAATCTTACAGAAAAAGGTGGTCTTCAGATATGCACCTCATCAACCAGGCTCTATTAATTTCATGTAAGCATAGCAAGCCCTCCATCAAAGTCTCACTCCCATGGTCACTCTTTTTTTTTCTTAAGCCATGTAGAGAAGCTTCTCCATTCTGAAGGAATTAATTTTGGCTTGGCATGTCATAGAAAAACTATTTCACGCTTGACATCAACAAATTAAAAGCAGAGACTTCCCTCTATGGTGGGTAAAGGGGGTATTGACAACAAACAAGGCCCCTTAGGTATGGTGGCTTATGCTAGGATTGTAAAGAGGTGGAAAATTTGTGGAAGATTCTTGTCGCGTGCTTTCCGCTGGTACAAAGGGAGAGCAATTAGCCGCTTGGGCGAATTTTAGGTGTGTTTTTGCCTTAAAGGAGTAGGACAAAATAATATGGGAATGTGTGGCTCACAGTACTCCCCAAACACTATAAGCCCATCGAGATCAAAATCCATGGGTTTTGCACCCGGTGGTGTTCCCGGTGAAACAAGTTTGTGAAATCAGGATTACATGAGCTTGATACTTCCATATCTACCAAGTGAGGGAACTAGTGATCCGCAGGAGGAAAACCTTAAAACATCACGGAGAAATGCTTCTTTTGTTATGATGATTTGTTATGGGGCATAGCCCCTAATTTCTATTTGGGGCTTATGCCCTTTTGGTCGATTCTCATCCGTGGTTTTGATTGGGTCCCATGGGCATTGAAAAAAATCTTTATCTTTAATCATGCTAGCTTTGCTAAGCCAAAGGCGGCAAAAAAGTAATCTTACTCTCATCTCCCCTTTTTTTTTTTTTCTTTTTTTCCCCTAGCCTTGGATCTTTTTTTCTTCTCACCTTCTAACATATCAAAGCATACGTTTGTCATTGATGTGGCCACCTAAATGCAATCAACAAGGAACGTTATAATGGGCACAATAAATATAAAAGATACAAAACTTTGAAACTTGCTTGCAAATTTATATTATATGGAATCACCCATGGGTTATCAATATTATTTCAGCGGTTGAAGGGAGACCTCCTTGTGTGTTGGTGAGATCTTGCTCAGCTGAAGTTGGCGGCATGAGGCGACCATGTTAAAGCATGCCACCAAGGGGAAATAGCAGGGATTGGTCCACGGCAAGATCTGAGACCGATTGCGGTCTGCTGTGAACCATTAGGGTCCTTCTCTCGAAGCTCCTGCTGCTATTGATCATGCTTCTACTCCGCCCTCAACTTCATGTCTGCTTTCCGTTGCCTCACACCTTGCTGCCCCTATATGCATGCTACTTTAAACCACGTTGCCTAAATGCTCTGCTATCTGGCCCGAAATGCATTTGCATCTATCACCGGCAAGTAGGAATTGTGCCTCGGGTGGTTGCCTAGAATTGTCGGTTTTTTTTTATGGTAGAAGGGAGATAGTCTCAACCGTTGTTGTAGATATAGATTTCATTTTCCTTATATAGGGCATGCAAGGCACGGGCTACTCCCTGTGAGGCTACCGGCATCACTCGAGGGCTTCAATACTTACCACAAGGAAATGGGGACCACGAGGGGGACATGGGAGAAGGGGAAGGGGGATGCCTACTGTTATCGGATAGTCTTGGAACAATCAATCTTCCTACACACAAGACAAGCGTGCACAAGCGATGCACGGGGTGCGCGTACAAAGTTGCGGTGGAAAACTTCTCTTTGTGGTAGCCTACTACTTCCCACTTTGAAAGCAACTTCTATCACACCCATTCCGGATGTGGATAGGCACAAGTGATTGGATAGTGTCATACTCTTTGGATACTTTAATGCATGCATGGGGTGGAACAATCCATGAAATTTGATCCCTTAGGCGATGGATTTAAGCTGCGCTTTGCAAAAGTGGCTTGGCCACGGGCAACAACCAGGTTATGCGCTATAGTAGGCAGTTGTTTTTGCTCTGGTTATCTTTGACTTGGTAGTTTGTAATGGACTACGGTCGTCCTCCCACAAGTGCACTTGCAAACAAAGAAGGGGGGGGGGGATCAAGTGTGGTGGATTATATATTTATTAGTGCACGGCGGGATATGCATGTGTGTGGTCAATCACTTTTGGGTGGGCATAGGCGGTAGATATGGGAAGCGGAAACCCACAGACCACACAATCACTCTACCTACAGCTGCCTTGGCGAGGTTGTTCAAAACACCAATGCGGTGACTCCTCACATGTATCGAGGATGCGATTGCATTTTAAAATATGTCGAGGCTTACGTTTGAGATGACTTAATGAGAAATTTTATAGTTCCTATGCTAGAGCAATAAATGTGCCATTTGATTAACATACTCAAGGCTAGCAGGTGGAAGCTATTTTTGGGAGAAGGCTGCCGGTGGTTTGATCTTTGCGTGTAAGAACTCAAACACTAGTTCTACCAAGTCCACAGATCCCACCCTATGCTCACACACGACTAGATAGTATATCGTGTTTTTCCTCAAGGCTAAAAAGCCAAGTATATTCACGAGGCATCAAGAAATGTTTTATCTCTTAGGCGTCATCGGAGACCTTTTGGCGGAGGGTGCTCGAGAGAAAGCGATTATAGTGTGCAATGAACATCACTTCGAGGCGATGGGGGTAATACTTGCGGTAGCTCTATGATCCTCTAGGTGTAGGAACAGCAATACCCACGAAGAAGGGCTAGCACTAAATAACCACGAGACTTAACAACTTTGTGCCAATGGGAAGTGGGGAGATTTGGACGGTATCACGGGTAGAGTTGCTCAAGTGGGCAAGGCCATCTATAGTACCTATCTTAAGCGCCTTGTTCAGGAGGACATTCTGGGAAAGAGTTCCCCACGGTGGACCACTAGCGAGTTATTCCCATCTACAAGATAGGTGACCCACCTTTGCCCATTCAATTATCGGGCAATCATGGTCATTTCGGTGTTTACCAAAGCTGCTAGCCGAGCATTTTAGACATTGATGGGATGGGAAAAGTCGGAAGAAGGTACATGCCCTCACAAAGGCGGGATTCAAACCCTACCATTCAACCATTGATCATATCTTCTACTTTGCAAACTTTTGCCAGAAGACGGTAGGAACAGATGGCAATATTGTTGTTTAGTTGACTTTTTGATGACATTGTGTCGAAAGGTGAAAGCACGTTAGGGTGTACCACTTTTGGAACCGCAAAAGTACATACACTAAACTGCTAAAATTGGGTACTTTTTAAATTTTTCTTTTCATTAAAACTAACTCAAAAATCCAAAATTAAAGTCAATGTCATGTTAATATTTAGCGTTAAGATAAAGGTAATGCTATTGGAGGCCAAAATAAATACAATAATTCTAAAAGCGTAGCTTTTATTGAGATCTTACGGTACCCGGAAGCTGGCTACCTTTTGGGTACCTTTTTAGTCCCTAAATGATACTTTTAAGGCACACCCTAACATGCTTTTACCGGGGAAAAGCGTAGGTAAAGATTGGAGACGATGGGAGGTCCCACGTGGATCTGCGAGAATGTAGTGTCTGGGTTATATGAGACATGCTCCGGGTCGGTTTGCAACCTGAAGGTCAACCATTTTGGCCTGACATCGGGGTCCGCTAGGGATGCCCCTCTCTCCAACAATGTTTGGGCTTTACATTGATCGGGTAAAAAGCTAGCTTTGGCGATAATGGGGCCGAATGAAGCACAACTTTTGCACCAAATCACTAGGCAGCTTATATCACGATGATGTAGACCTTCTAGCTATCTGAGAGGACATGCAATGCCATCACGGATGCCTTGGACACATTACGCTGGAGCCAGCGACATGCGTCAATCTGACCAAGAATAAGGTGGTCCATAGCTCATTTCGTCGACCAAAGCTTTTGGAGAAATATTTGGCGCCAATGCGGTACAAAGATGGATTTCTATAAAATGATGATTAACCCGGCTCTTAGTGAAGCACCATACCTATCACGGTAAGCTATTGTCACGCCCTGCTTGTATATGATGCCTCGATGGTATAGGAACCAAAAATTCCTCACATAAAACTAAGCATGCCAACACAAGGCCACCCATCGGCGTCAAACTCTTGATGGCGTGAGCAAGAATCGATGGGGAAGAATGAACATGTCATTCATCCGTCTCCCTCGAGATCGACCTAGTTCGGAAGCACATAACCATAAGTATAAAATATCAAATCAATATCTATCCACCTCGGAAGGGTGGGATAAGCATAACAACATAGCATCACGAAATGACAAATAATAATAATATCAACAAGCGGGGAATCCTATCTAAGGCTCGGACTCAAAGGGGATGTTGTGACTTGGGGTCTCAAAGTCAATGTAGACTGAATTCATGGCAATGGGTTTGGCTGGCATAGAACATGGTCATTGGGTAGTCCACTCCATACGCCTCTCGTGCATACACTGCGAGATAAGGGCGATAAGTCTTGAGCTTGACCGTACTTGCCGAAGGGTGCATAGTCGGGAGGGACTACATTGCATCTCGGCGGTCCAGATGAGAAGACGACGCAAGATATCTATGAAAGAAGGCGAAGTGGCTTTGGGAGAAACCAATGGGGTCTACTCGAAGTGCAGGGCATTGAGGGCAACCCCACGTAAATGTTGTAGATAATGAACTTTGTTGGGGCCAAGGAAGCGAGAGGAATCTTATCAAAGCATAAAGCGACTAATGCGAGAATAAGTGTTTTCTATGTTATAGACCATAAGTTTTATGATTGTCGTTACTTATCTTGAAAAAAAGGCAAAAAAAAGAAACTCGGCCTATTCTTAATTCGGGGACTAAAAAGGGACAAAAGAAATGCTGAAAGTAGCTTCGTTTGAGGGAGATGGAAAAGGGAAAAAGGTGGTTCTTGTCAGGAGAAATCGAATATGGATTATGTTGAGAATAGTAGTCTCTTACGATTTTTGGGCTACTATGACCGGGATCAAAAAGTACATATCCTATTTGATCCGGGTAGTGAGTTTGATTTCATTTACGCTAGGTTGATAAAACTAAAATTAACTTTTATTCCTTTATCCAAGGGGAGATGGAAGGGAGGGAGGCAAAGGAGCAGGGGTGGGCAAGCGGGAGGGGAGGGGGGGTAGGAGAGGCGGGGAGGGGGAGAGGCGAGGCCGAATGGGGAGGGGGAGAGAAAGAGCAAAGGGGCAAAGATGGGCAACCTCTAAAAATGATAATCAATATAATTACTTGAGGGTATAATTAACATTAATATAATTAATTAAAAAAAATCAATATATATAATTAATCGGGGAAAAAATGGGCTAGAGCTTATTTCTCAAACTAGCGGGGAGACGCCTACAAAATCAGAACTCCACAAAATCGGTTGTGTAGCCCAAATCATAATTGTGGCCCAATTATCAACACAAACAAGCGATTGTCATTGAAATTTTTCAACTCTTAAGGCGGCTCTCCGGGTCGAATCACGAGGGCAACTTCCATCTTCCATGTTCTTCCATCAAGCTCTCCGTCGAATCAAACATCACATTGCTAGTTACGCATATCGATTTCATTTTTGCTGATTTGCCACAAAAATACTACGCTACGCCACAGCGGATGGGGTATTTTGAAACAGATTAGTGGCTCTATCCGAAGAAAAGATCGATACTATGCGGATGAAGAAATGGCGGACCTTCTTCAGCCATACACGGGAAAAAGCTGAGGCATGACAAAAAAAAGGCCGGATAATGTAATGCCATCTGGGGAATAAAGCGAGGCTCATTAGGGTTTGATGAATATGTCCGGACGGATAGAAAAGACCATATCATTTGGATATGCAAAATAGATGAATAGATGAAGCAGCCGATAGGAGGCTGAAGCCCGTCGAAGCTTTTACGGTAAGATGCTGAGCGAGACTAGTGAATACTTCATCCTTGTGAATAAAAAACGGTGGTGTTTTTTTTACAGTAATGCGGCTTGGAAACGGCATCGATAGGGCGGCCGATCGGGATGGGGGGGAAAGCGTAGAAGCTTCTAGAAATTCATGCTCCCAAACCATCTCTAATCTTCCATCGGTGTGGAAGAAATCCTTATATCCACCATCGCTTGCAAGAAAGCTTGAACGCCTCGAAAAAGATGAGAGCATGTACAGGCACTGGGCAGTAAGCTTTGGGCAAACCAACTTGTTAGCGGCCTGTACACACGATTTTTGCTCCACCACTTTCCCATTCTTGCTTCCACCTCTTTCCCATGCTTATACATGCGGGTGAAAACTAAGTCTTCGTTCTGACTTGAAAAGCGATAGCCATAGCTAGGAGCTTTGATGCCATAGCCGGGATCTTGGCGTTAAGCCATAGCCCACGATTTTGGAGCCACGATTTTGGGCGTAAGTGTACCAAATCTCGACACTGCCACATGTACCAAATCTCTTCCCTTTCAAGGTATATACTAAATCCCCTTACCTCCAAGGAGGTTTTGGATTTCGCGGACTCACCTCACCCCACGGCGCCTACGAGAGTCTTGGGAATTCAATATTATATATTCATGTGTATATATGTATATTTGTCTGAGATGCAGCCGGGTTTATTCTTTGCGGCGGTTTTTCCCTCTAAGGGGGTTTTTAATCAGGGTAGCAATGGGCTTCTTTGCACAGGTATAATTTGGGTTAGATAGGCGATTGGCCTAACCTTCCTTCCTTTCTTTTTAAATTTTAAATTTTGAATTTAAGCATGGGTGGGAAAAAAGCGGAATATAGAGTGTCGTCGGAAAAAAGGCGGTATAGCATGGCCAATGGGATATTTATATAAGGCCAATGGGTATGAAGGATTAAAATGTATATATAAATTCTCATGGAAAAACTCTTGATATAGATCAATACGTTAATTAACCCTAGTAACCCGCATAAGGATTTACTTAGAGTGATACTTTATTATCTAATACATTTTACCCATCTTTTCTTGTAGCTCATATTATTGGAGCTAGGTCCTCTAATTATGAAAAGCCTCCATCTTTTTCAAACATGATTTCCTTAATACATAAGTTTAATAGGTTTACATATATAGGTTTACATATACAAGAAACTTATCGCGGCGGCCAAGGTCGCCGCGAACGTTTCTCTTCCCCAACTCGTCTATACATGCTAGAACATCACGAGAATTTGAACTGCATTTTGTTGCCTTGTGTTCCGCGGCCATGGAGGCGGTATTTATAGGGCTCCTTAAACTCTGAGAGGTTAAATTCCCCATGCTCAAACACAATTCAATTTTTGTATGTTCGGAACTTAGATTCTTTTGATTTAATGCAAAACATCTTTCATAACAAATATCGAAGATAATAATGTTATTTCAAGGCTCTCAAAACGAGGTTCAAATTTTGTGATTCAATTTGCTAGCATTAGTTAGAAGTGTGTTTAAAAGCAAGCATTTGAAGTTATTGGATGTGCCTAGAAAATGGAAGTGGCTATAAGTTAATGTATTGTTAGCATTTCTAGGTCCAATACTTAACTATTAGAATGGCATTTTCCTTGGTTAATGAGGTTTTATTTAAATGCAACATCTAGAAGCCATCAACATGATGCATACTTGTCACCATGAACATCATTAAGAAACACACCAATGAGATTTACATGATAAAAAGAAAAAGAAAATATTGACCTAGGGTTGGGGGCAACATAGTAGGACTATAAAAATGAGGGGGAGGGGTTAGTTCAAGCGACAAACATACCATTTGGACTAGTGAAATTCAATCCCAATAGCATTGATGAGAAATAAATTGGTAAGTTCTCCATAAATAGAACCTCATAGTCTAAAAAAAATAGCCCCGTAGTTTTGAAGAGAAATAAATTCGTAAGTTCTCCATAAACGAACATCATAGTCTAAGAAAATAGCCCCATAGTCTAAGAAAATAGATAGATAAATAGATATATAGATGGATACAATTTTTTAAAGTCACGAGATTTAGGTGTTTCCAAATCTTTCGATTAGGAAGAAGTAGTAATAGAAAGTCGCTTTGAAAATTTTAGCGACCAAAGTTGTTTATCACAGGAGCGGTGGAGATTCAAAGAGATTTTTTCGATAAATCTGCAACTAGTGTTTTGAATACTTGGGGAGTAAATGTACCCCATGCCATAATTTGTGATGAGAATTGCGAATTCTTCCTATTACCCAGCACTCGATGTATGAGGACTTTTCCTCGAGAAGACTTTGCTCTTATTTAATGCTGCCTCGCTTTTCATCTGCCGATCTTTTAATCTCACGAAATGCCACCGCTTTATTTGAAATTCTTGGAGAAATTGCATGAGAAGCGAGAGAAATTTGTCATCTTGATAGGAAAAAAGCGGGATTAAAGAAATCAGTGGATTAAACCGTCGCCATAGCGGATGAACCCTATTTCGGACGCCCGGAGAGAAGCGAGTTGCGTAACAAAGCGATAATGTCGGCGGCGAAGAAGAATCGAGAAAAGAGGGGATTGATGCACACACAACTCTTCATGTTTGGGACCCGGAATCCAGCGACTCGGCCGGTTTACGCATCACTC
The DNA here is from genome assembly GCA_021234155.1 of Isoetes taiwanensis. NCBI lineage: Eukaryota > Viridiplantae > Streptophyta > Lycopodiopsida > Isoetales > Isoetaceae > Isoetes > Isoetes taiwanensis. Next base: position 18,092,493 of record JAJEKV010000018.1, read on the forward strand.
CATAAGCCTCACATTATATCATGATGGTGATGGAATTTACGCAAAAACTTCCATGAAACTCTTCTCAGATAAACAATTCTTACGTAGACCTTGTCAAATCCATGAATTAGTATGCATTTGTCGGACAAAATGATGAAAAATTTGTTGGCTTGGAATGCGTCCTAAGAGGCCATTTGCTAGTAGTCCATACTTGCCGCTATGATCAATGGAGTATTGTATTAGGCCTTTTATTGAATTAATGCGCCCCAAAATGGGTTGCTTGGATTAATTGGAACATCAAGAAAAAAATGGATCGAGAATGAATATAAATATTGTCTGAGTACCTCGTTTCCCTGAAGAATTGGTCCCGAAAAATAAAAGCTGAGCACTTGTTGTCGAGGAACAAAAGCAATTTTGGGCTTGGAAGAAATCTACGATACAATATCGGTGCATAGAATTTGATCCCTTCCAAATGGGCAGGTGATTTAATCGTTGGGAGAAACCCATCCCGTTGTTACTTGCTAGAGTCAAGAGCTTGATATCATATCTTTTGTGGCGGATATATCTATAGATCGGCTTCCATCACCAAAAGCTCCTTAAAGGCGGTTGCTTGCTATGGCTTCTTGAAGCCCGACTTTTTACGGAATTGGAATTGCAGAGGCTGCCTCCTTATCTGAGCATTTTCCGCCCGGTACGGTCTTTGCTTTCGGAAGCCTAAGGATAGAATTAGAGGCAGGTCTGAAATGCTTGGCGCTGGATTGCTTCCAAAGCAAGAAAAGGATTGCTTCAAAGCAAAAATCAGAGCCGTCAAAGGTTTTTCTTTTTATTTTCATTTTTTTTTTTTTTAAACGCGTGTAAGCCCCAAATTTTTTTCTTTGCTAGAAAAATATTAGGATCAACAGAAATGGCTTTTTGCTTTTATATATGTTAAGATAGGTTTACAAGGTTTAATATGTTTACATACATAGGTTTAATAGGTTTAATACATAGCTTTGCATAAGTTTAATAGGCTTTCATAGGTTCAATGCATAGATCTATATAGCTTTAATCGTTTCAATGGTTTTGGGCGTTTAATGCATAGGTTCGTAGTTTTTAATGTATAGCCCTCAAAGCGGCTTTTTCACTCGGCCCTCATAGGGGCCTTGAGGGGCCTTTCTCGAGGAAGACCCTCAAAAAAAAAAAAAAGTTTTTTCTCCTTTTTTTTTAAGTAGAATTTTTTTTTTTGCCTTAAAGGCCTTTCTCGGAGAAAGGCCCTTCAAAAAACTTTGCTTAACCAAAATTAGAAAAAAAGAAATGCGTTTTATTCTATTTTTTTTGTTAAAAAAATTTTTTTGTCGAGAAAGGCCCATAGACTGCATTTTTTCAATCGGTGCTTTTAGACATGCAAGTCGAGAAAACCCCTCGGACACCTTTTATTACGGTGCAAGCAAAGGAAAGGCCCTCATACCCTACTTTTTCGATTAATGGCCCTTAAAATTTGATTTGTTTTTCTATTTTGTATTATGCGTAGCATCATTTCACTAACTTGATTTTCTCTTTTCGGTTCAGGATCGTAACGAGGAAAGGACATGATCGGGGAGACCATGGAAAGACCGATCCATTGAAGAAGAAGGGCGAGAATAGGTTGATGACATACATTGGACAAGCTAAGTGGCGTTGATTTCTATTCTCTCTAGGTGGCTTGGAATACCTCGGACCTTGATGTGCACATGGTTCCCAATAGGTGGTCTGTATACGAAGATGATGTAATAGCTGTGACAACCCGACCATCATGGTCTCTTCAACCACAAAAAATACAATGTAATGAAATTATTATGAATAAAAATCGGGCCATATTAGCACTTTGTTTACATAGAGATAGCATTTTCATTGGTTTTAAGCTGTGCTATTTACCTTCTCGACTTCGTTAGCAGAAAAATAGACCATGTAATTTTCTTTAGTATTTTTTTTTACATAGGAAAAAAGCATCTTTTAAAGCAATAAAGCGGTTTTCAAAAGTTTTACCACGTTCTTTTGTGTAAAATAACAAGGTTAGAAAAAAATTGGAATCGCATGAGACCCACTTTAATAAAATGCGACTTACATGCTATTAGAATGGTAAGGACCGAATTTGAACAAGGTATGATAGGAGATGATGATGATGATGATGATGATGATGATGATGATGATGATGATGATGATGATGATGATGATGATGATGATGATGATGATGATGATGGTAGCATATTTTAAGCGGAATTTTTTTACTATGCTGACATGCTTCGCACCTCACATCCTTATCCTCTTTAAACCAAAATATCGTAAACTAAGGTGAGGATTTTTACATCATCTTTTTAACTCTACTAAAACTTAAAACTATGAAATACAAATACATAGCTACAACAATAATTACAAGGAATCACACCAACTCACCGCCATAAGCTTGAAATGCTATGCACGTCGTGCTCTTATATGTTTTGTTATTGCTTATGCATCAAACCATAAACAAACATGTGTTATAAAACAAGGGACATCTTTTAGGTGGGTCGGATGTCCCACACATGAGGTGGGAGTTGATGTCAAGATAAATGAGGAATTAAAAATTAAATTAACCAATTGAATTGAAGTGATGAAGGGAATAAACCCCACATGGTACAAACATCCATGTAAGGGCAAGCAAGCAGGTGTTTATCCCTTTAACTGGCAGCCAAGCTTCCTTAGAAAAAGTTGAATAATCGACCGACAGCTACAGCTCGATTATCAGAGATTCGACACCCTCTAGAGCTGGATTACCAGCTTCTAGATGTGACGACCATCTTGCTTGCCTTCGGGCCATTGTATTCTTGATTCTTCATTGTATATCATATTCTTTGCCGCATATTTCTTTTTATTTTCCACATATTTTCCTTGTTTCTGCGTAGGTTCATGACACTAGACAGCTCCGAGCCTGAATTGTCAGCATCCGACGTTGAATGCAAGGCTCAAAGATACGCAAAGGTGCACGTCGCTTCCTGTTACGAAGTTTGCAGCTGCTGTTAGCCCTATCAAAGGGCTTGAATCAACAGCTTGGATTACCGGTTAAAGAGCAAGATTTAATGACTTTTGACATTTGTTTCACAACATGGGACAAACGAGAGTAACTTATTACCACATGGCAAATGCCATTGTAATGGAATATTTGTATTGCGTGTTGGAAAAGATTATGCAGTTTGAAACTTTACTTTAAAGGTGGAACTGGAGCTCTGATATTGGAGGAGACTAGTTCAACAGTTGAACGTGGTACAGGACATCTAAGCTGTCTTGGGCCCTCAACCATTTAAAATATTCTCCACCATCGTGTAGATTAGTAGCAGGCAGATGAACAGCAAAGGAAAGAAAGAGATGGGCGAAAGAAAGAGTGTGGCGAGAAGCCTGCAGAAGAAATCAGCGGATGGAAGTCTCTCAAATCAATGCAATGAAAAAAAAAAAAGCTAAAGGGCAAATCTCAGCCCATAGCTGTGCAGGGAGGCCCAAGAGTGGTTACAGGGGCCTGTAATTGGCAAATTACAGATAAAAGTGCAAGAATCCTGCTAGAAATAGATGTGGCTGCTAAAATCTGCATCATATTGAGTCTGAATCCAATAAACTGGAATTGACAAAGGAACTGCCTGCCCTGCGTCCCAAAGTGTTTGAATTTAAAAATTTAGTTCCAAATACTCTGTACAAGGTAAAGCTTCAAGGCTGTAATGTTCTTGTTCCTTTTAGCAGCTTCTCTACGTTTCCTTGTGAGCCTCAAGAGGAAGTCAATGTGGCTGTTGTAAGCTGTAACAAAATCTTTGTGACAGAGGAATATGGTACAGGCAGGTCGGACCTTTGGGCTCATTTAGCCTCTAGAGTCGAGCAACGAAAAGTACATATGATTCTGCATCTGGGAGATCAGGTATGTTTAACTTACCAAAAAATAATCTGAATGATGTTAAAATGTTTTACATTTGTGTGGGATGGGAATATCTGAATCTCTATGATTCTAGATTAGTTATAATAATAAAGTAATCTAAGAAGTGATGGCAATATCTGAATCATAATGATGTTAGATTACTTATAATAATAAAGTAATCTAACAATGTTAGTCTGTTAAATGTAATATAGATTTATGGAGATGGAGACAAAGCCATTGACAAAAATGTGGGTTCAAGACATGATCAATGGTCCAATAGATTTATGTTATCAGAGGAGCTTCTCAAAGATGTGCCAAGAGAAGAATGGGCTTCAAAACAGGAACTAATTTGTGAAAAAATATAGAGAAGTTTACAGGAAGACATGGAGCTATATACCAACAGCAAAATGCCTTGCTAATTGCCCTAATTTTATGATCTACGATGATCATGAAATACGAGACAATTGGGCAGATTTGGCTGATGACTGCAAGAAAGATTCGCTAGACTTCTTCATAGCGCGATGTGCTTGGATAACAAATTTAGAGTATCAGAGACAGCTATATGAAGATGTAGACTTTAACAATTTATCAGCAATTGACGGGGTATGCAACATTTGAAATCTTTTTTTTGTTTTATTTATGCACTTGAAGCAAAGTTCTGTAATAATAATTGCCAATGTTTTAGCAGGATTATCATTTCCATGTAGTAGGAGGAATAGGGCTCATGTTTATAGACATCAGAGGACCAAGATCATTTTAGACAGAAAAGATGGGGACGAGAAAATCTATCTTGGTTCTAAACAATGGGAAGATATATAAATCCCTAGCTCCAGAAGGGTGCTTTGGCCAAGTACATGCCCTGCTAGTCTGCTCTCAGCACCTTTAGTGTTCCTTGAACCAACCATCACAAACAAAGGTAGCTAATGTACCACGTTTGGTTGATTTCAAGGGTCATTGGTCAGCAGAAAAACATTATAAAGAGCAGACTGAAATGATTGACACTCTTGATCAATGGAAGCGCCATAACAAAAACCGCGATGTCCTAGTTCTCGGAGGTTTGCTTTACTATCTGAACTGCATTTCATCCACATGATTCCTTTTTTATCTGATAACTCAATTCACCCATCATACAGGCGATGTTCATTGTGGCGGTCATTCAATTATATTGAAGGATGATTCCCCAGTTCTGAGGCAATTAACCACAAGCGCCATCTCTAACAGGCCATTGCCAAAAACAGCATACTATTTTATGAGACTGGCTGGACAATTGGGGCGTCTTCATCCTGGGCATTATGGTTTTAAGCATCACCATTGGACAAGAAGTAGAAACTATGCCTTATTGCAGATCAAACACAATAAAGCAGAGGTAGATTAGACATGTTCTACAACTAATGAGATAAATAACGAATTATTAACTAAACTAATGCTTTTCAACAGGACGAAACATGTGTGGAGATTTCTGGCCAGCTCGTCATAGGAAGTAGAGTTAAGGGTATCACCAGAGGATCCAAGTTTGTACAGTACGAAGGAACAAAGTCCATGTGCAGTGGTCTGCGACAGTCTTACCGACATCTTTATTTTCGTTTGACAAATCAAACCTCCAAACAGTGATCTGTAATCACTGATATTCTTATTGTCAGTAATTAATTTCTTAATGCAAATTGAAGGTTTTGACATAATTCATTAAGAGAGCACATATACAGCATTCACAATATCGATGTAGTAGTCAAATGAAGTACGTCAGTGAAACAACATTCAGCCTGCCTCCAATCTGAACGTCATCCTTTAATCGGCACTACAAAACGAAACAGCGGTGCGGGACAATCAGATTCCAGCACACAATGATGGGCCTTTTTAAAAGACAAACCTTGCAAATGGTACTAGAATCCAAGTTTGTATCTTGTGACACAAATGGGACCCTACTGACGCACCTTTCTATCAACATGTCTCAAAAGCTCAACAGTAATAATGTAAAAGGAATCCCAAAACTAAGAACTATACTGATTTAGCGTAAAAACAGAAAAGACAAAAAGCACATAACTTTAAAGATGCAACATATCTAAGATAAATAAGACACCTTTCGTGCTCAAGAAAACATCAAGATCAGTGTTACATTAAACTTCTGAAATTGACAGTGTACACATAAAAGCTTTTGCTTCTGAAATTTAACAGTGTACACATGAGCTTTGCTAGATTTGCTAGATTATACTTCCAGCCACATTATGAGAATTTACTAATTGCATTAAGCCAGTAACCAGACAAAATGTGATGCGCAACCACTGCTCCTTCAAATTCGTCCAGTAACCCTCAGCTTCAGCTCTTTCCGGTCCCCCAGAAAAGAAAAAGAGCCATATTCCTCTGAATAATCAAACCGTCGTGACTATCCCGAACCTTTCGATGAGCATCCCTAATGCTTCATGGAACTCCTTGCCAGGTTAATTTTGGCCGTTTGCACCCACTTCCAAGCTGTAACTAAAATTTTAGCTTCATTATCGTCACCCATGAATCTCAAAAATGCCATATATACAGGTGCCATGCCAAGTTGAAACGCTTCAAAATGAAGGCAGAAGTGCTGTCCAAAGCAATTGAATACCTGCAATAACAACAGCATAAAGCAGTCAGCATATAGGATTAACACATTCCTTGCCATCATATCTTACGAACCAGATTCAAATGAATGTATTGACATGCCAAAAACAGGTTCTCGATATAAAGAATGCACTCATACTTTGAAACAGAAGAGAGGTATGATACCCTCATTATGCATGTGAAATGGCATTCAACATTGCAGTGAATAGTTTGTCCGGCAACAGAGACTTACAGTCAGCATCCAGGTTGCATTCTCTACTTCTTGAGGATTTGACTTTACGTGACGGTGATTGAAGGTGCATCCATTGTGCATGTCAACTTTATGATCATCTCTTAGATGCGCCACCAAGGTTGGAATGTCTCCTGTTACTGAAACACTCAGAGCCAGCATAGGGACAGTTGTAAGGTCTGAAAGTGCATTGGGCTTCATGTTTCACTTTACTATAGTATGGAAATATGTCTGGACAACCAAGGCTTTGGTACTTGCATGGAAGCTCCAGCGACTCTGCAACCTTTTCCAAAGCCAAACAGCGGATGTTACCTAGCTCTTGCCTACAAGTTGGACATCGGTTATGAACCCTCACTTTACAGGTTGAGCATAATGTATGGCCATTTGGACACTGCAGAAATGATAAAATTAGAACAGTCATGAAAACAATTACCGTACGGAAACAAAAGTTATATACACAAGACGATTGACTCTCAATTAGATCAACATCAGCTGGTGGTCTAGAAATTATTCCCATTTATGGCAAGTTTATCTATATTTATCCTCACAGGCTCAAGCCTATTGAATGCTATTACAAAATCATTGCAAATTTATGCAAAATAACAGTTTAGCATTCAACATGGACAGATTCAGCAAACATAATAATCGCTTGAGAAATAGCAAGGAACCAACCTGATGAATTGGAGGATACATTGAATTAGTACATACAGGGCACTCCAATAATTCATGGGACGCTACTAGTGGGGCATCCTCCCAACTTCCCGGAAATCCCAACAGGGCCTTGGAAAGGAAAGCAGGTTCAGCCTCTGAAATAGACGAGGCTTCGCTTTCTTGAATGGGAGATTCTATAATCTCTGTGCATACACTTCCTGGAGCCATGATGTCTTCTAAAGGATGCAGTACCTAGTTCACAACACTATTGATCTCCACAAATCACAAAAGCATGTACAGCTTGAAGCGCATCCACATTAGAGTTTTAGTTGACCAACTGTTACAAAGTGAACATTCAAGTTACTTATGCTACTAATGGGAGGCTAGAAAGACATAATACATCAGCTAGGAATGCTTAATGGCAGGTACTTTGTTTTCTCATTTAAACATTATGAAACCGTCCCGATAAACAACTTAACATCAAACTCATATTTGTTACTTTATTAAAAACACTTTGTTAAAGTCTATGAACTTTTCTTGCAGCACGAAACATTCAGCAAGAAGGTTTGTGTTTTAGAACCATTGCGACGAGATGCTTGTTACTAGCAAGATTACAAAAATCTGTCCATGTATCCTGAAAATGCCTCATTCAGCAAGGTAACGTCCCTATCCCATTCCTTGAAAATGCAAACTGTATCAACCTAAGGAGTAAAAAACGTACCCTAGTTTCTAATTCCAGAAAAATACAATATCATCCACATCACCAGGAAAGGTTGCCACAGCAATAAAGGCCGCAAACAGCAACAGATACTTATCAGCACGGCAAATGCTCCCTTCAAGTTGCACAGAGAAGGATCAACATGCACCGAAACCTAAAGTCGACAAATCTCTTCATGCGATCCATCATACCTGCCCAATCTTCAATGACCAACTTCAAATCTTCGGCGCAGCAACTTGTAGGAAGAAACCCTTTCCTAGAACAACCCTATCATCCTTACCCGATAATCGACCAATTTCTTCCAAGCAAAGAATCTTTAAAAACCGACAAGCGCGCTATAAACAAGACTTGCTCAAAGCCGCGTTCCTGGGAGGCCTGATGTCAGGCATAATGCAACCATTTTCTTTGGCAGGGGGAAATGAAGGGCCAAAAGAAACACCCAATTTTAAAGGCGCATCCTGCCAGAGGGAAGGAAAGGGTTTTCATAAAACGCAAAACCGCCAGAGTAAGGCCGGCGCCATGGATCGGTAGGGCTACTTCTTGTTAAACGTGATCCTGGATTCCGTCGCTTGTGAAGGCCGAGCAAATAAAAAAATACGCCAAAAACGAATACAACTACATACATCGACTGCTGGCATTTTCCCATCTTACAGCACTTACCGCGGTAAACCTGAGGGCCCCTAAGCATTTACGCTCGATCCGTGTCATCAACGGCTTCCTTTCCTTACACGTGTGCCAAACGCATCCCTGCCGTGCAAATAATACCTTGCACGATTTCCGAATACAGCACGATTTTAGTCGTGCATTTTAGAAGCCAGGAGTACCCTTCTTTATTAAATTTTTATTTTGAATTATTTTGAATGTAAAGGGGTCCATATCTTGTGAAGCCAACAACATGAATCAAACATGTAAGTTGCCATGAAGTAGGATTTGTTCTAGCTTCTTATATACATGGAGATTCCTATATGATCTTGCCTTCATTAAAATTGACAGCCATTATACATCTAAATTGTTATCTCTATTCAACATGCTGAGTAAGATATTGCAACCTAGGTAGACATGCAGTAGGTGAGTGTCCAAGCTGTGACCTAGAAACAGGACATTATGAAGTAAGCAAATGTAGTTAGCATGTCATACATAGTCAAATCCGATACTCCATAATTCAAACCAATAATTGATAACAAATGTTGAGCATTTTGGAGAAGAGAGTAGGCTTTTCACCCCGCAATATAACCTAGTTCGTATTGACATATTAAAAGTGAACCGACCGCTTTAAGTGTTAATATTGTTGCATTTTAAGATCATTATTTTGACAAAAAGAATTCTTTAAATAAGAACCTAAAAATGTACAATGATATTACAAAAATTAAATGAGTCAAATTCATATGGATAATCTTACAGAAAAAAGGTGAAGTCTTGAGATATGCACCTCATCAACCAAGCTCTATTAATTTCATGTAAGCATATCAAGCCCTCCATCAAAGTCTCACTCCCATGGTCACTCTTTTTTTATCTTAAGCCATGTAGAGAAGCTTCTCCATTCCTGAAGGAATTAATTTTGGCTTGGCATGTCATAGAAAAACTATTTACGCTTGACATCAACAAATTAAAAGCAGAGACTTCCTCTCTATGGTGGGTAAAGGGGTATTGCACAACAAACAAGGCCCCTTAGGTATGGTGGCTTATGCTAGGATTGTAAAGAGGTGGAAAAATTGTGGAAGATTCTTGTGCGTGCTCAGTGGTACAAGGGAGAGCAATTAGCCAGTTGGGCAGAATTTTAGGTGTGTTTTACCTTAAAGGAGGCGGACAAAATAATATGGGAATGTGTGGCTACAGTACTCCCAAACACTATAACTAGACGAGATCAAAATCCATGGGTTTTGCACCCCGTGATTCAGCCAAACAAGTTTGTGAAATCAAGTTACATAGGCTTGATACTTCCAATATCTACCAAATGAGAACTAGTGATCACGGAGGAAAACCTTAAAAACATCTGGAGAAATGCTTGCTGGGTGCACTCCTGCCATGTGGCTTTGTATCGTTCTCTTAAAGTAAATAAAGTCTTTCTTTTGCCTACCGCTCGCTGGCCGAATTAGGCCTTTACTGGCGCCTTTGGCCTTTCGCTTCACATCGGGCGTAGTGATGGATGGCGCTGGGAGGTCTGCGATGATGGGTGGCAGAGCCTGCGGGCGTGCTGGCGTATCGGCGCTGAGCATGCCCGGATCGATGGGGCGCTTTGGTGAGGAGGCACCTCCACCGGGCGATTTCCACGGCGGTTTCTCGGGCCCTTCCCAGCGCTGTCAGGCGACATTGGCGTTGGCGTCGGTTTTCCGGCACCCGGTTGTGAAGAGGTTACGGTTAGAGGCGTTTGGTGAAGTCTTGTCTGTTGGAGGTATGCTTATTGCTTCTTGCAATAGCATGGATTTTTGATGCGTAGTCATCCCGCAGCGATTTTTTCCTAGGTGGTTTTTAATCTGGGCCATGGTGATTATGGTTTGTTCTATGGGCTTCGGTCCTTGTTCTGGTTAGGGACTTCGGTCCCGTTTTGTACTTGTGGTCCCATAACCCGATTGGGTTCCGTGGACATTAAAAGTTTCTTCCTTCCTTCCTTCTTCCTTCCTTTCCTTAAAGGATTGCTTAGTCCATAAAGGACTGTGCAAACTCTATTCCAATTGGAACGACTATATGCCCATGAGAGTTCAACGGAGGGGTGTTTTTTAGACCATTTGCCTACGTATACTTAGGGGTTAGGGGTGTTTTTAGGCACTAATTTGGGGCAATATCAATACACAGAGGGGTCAAATTGCCTTTTAAAATTGCGTATACAAGGGGGGTTTTTTGCTACCCTCTGAACGCAGATTCCATACCCCCCTTATATATAAGTGCACCCCCCGGGCATCACTCCAGACAAATAAATATCCTTTGCCAACTTATCTTAGTGCTTTCCGTTTCCTCAAATGATTGCTTATTACATAAAAGATTGTCTATTCCATCGCCATCATGTGATGTGACAACCATATACACATCGCACCTATGAATTTGTGTTGCACGAGCGACCTCCTATCCAATGCTTATCAGATAAATCATTTAATATAAAAATGGAGGTACTTGAGAAAGAATAATTGATTTTGGCAGGATAATCTATTCAAGTTATAGCACGAAATGGGAATAAGAATCATTTGGACTATGCTAGGCTATAGTAAAGATATTATTGAAATTCTAGTAATGGTGCTTCCATGTATCATAATTATTTGGCATGCTAGAAGTGATTGTAGATTAATGGGGAGATGGTGATTGTGTTACTTGATTAAGGATATAGTCAAAGGATTGAAGTTGTAAACGAAATACATGAAGTAAGAGCTTCATTGAAATTAACGGCAATTGGTGCCTACAAAATCTTGTTAATAGACTAACCAGCATGATGGGGTAATATGTATGGAAGTAGGCTAGATATAGAGGTCAAGTGTATAGCCTAGGATACTTCTATATCATTGGATAAATCGTAGAGGAATTCTCTTTAGAAGGTGCTATAATTCTTATGGGATCCCTTGTATCAACTTAAGTATGTTACCTAGCTATAAGATACCCAGACTGGGGGACTTGATTATGTAAATTGCTTGTTACTTTTTGGATTTGGCCACCCAAGAAGTCTCGAGAGATTACATATCTAGTTCGACCTAAGTATCTCTTTAGTATCTTTAGTTCTATTCTATGTGTGGTCACATATCCAGTTGGATGCTGCCTAGTGGCGTGACGTTAAAACTACTATCTATCTATCTATTCTTTAGAATGGTGGGTTTTTTTCTATGGCACGTACCTTTTCTATGGCATGTATCTTCTTTATGAAAAGTTGCATTAACTGCATTACGTTTGTTATATTGAATTAGATGTGTATATCTTTGGGATGCAGAGGCCCTGTCACATGTCAAGGTGGCAAATTATCGACAGCAGGTTAATCCCATGCTCACGAGGGGCCCACACCACTACCTGCGCACCCATCTACCCATGAAAAAGCGCCAGGTGATTGCTTCGGGTGACAGTGCACACCACCTCCGCATTGAGGCAGGGAGATGGATTCGGGGGGCAGCGTGAGGAGGACAGAGTCCGCAGTGGTCTTGTCAGCAGGCGCCATTGAGGATGAACGTCACGCCCTCCAGGCCTGTCCGGCGTATGAGCATATCCGGGCTCGGTATGCTCGGTTAGTTGTGCCCCATCAGGCCTTGCATGAGCTACCGAAAGCGGCCTCTGAGGGTTTGTTGGGATCGTACCTCCCGGGAGGTAATGGATACGGACTCGGTTATGCCCCCCCGTCCGACATTAACCTCGGTTGTACTTGTGATTATGTATATAAGCGTGCAAGATGTCAGCATCCTTATTGCTACTAAGGTTTTCCCAAAACCCCCTTCGGAGGGGGTTTTTAATCCACGGTAGTATCTTTCTTTGCTCTCTCTTTGTACTTGGGTCTCATAGGCCAGTTGGTCTCCGTGGACGATAAAATCATATTCTATTCTATTCTATTCTTTTCCTTTTGTTGTTATTGATGGATAGAGTATACTCAATGTTATTAATATTTGAGTTAGTTCTAAACTCGGAGGTATGTTAAATTGAATGCTAGAAGGGTCGTGCATTGGAGCTATCTAGTATGTATCTTTCCTTTAGCTTAAATTACTTTTATGAAGCTAGCTTTATACTTTCAAGTTTGGAGAGGCATATCTTGGATTGGAAGGTCGAGCAATTGTATTTAACAAGGATGGATCAGTTCTGAAAGGACAAAATTTTATTCATTTGGAAGTATGTTGAATTGAGGATTAAGATATGAAGGCATAAATGGGTAGAAGCGACTACTCATAAAGGTCTAGACAGTTTTGCCCAGTTGGTTAAGGGCATGTCGGTTAGGAATGTTACATTTGGTATCAGAGCATAGTTGGATCCTTGGTGTATGATAGCGAAGTCTAGATTCGAGTTGAAGTTGTTGGATTATGCTAATGGTATTAATTGAATATATGTGGAGATGATAGCCTCAGAGGAGGCGTGACAAATTGTTTTATGAAGGTATGTGAAGTTGATTACATGGTATTTCTATAATCTTGGTTGATTTTTTATCCTGCAAAGCAGATAAGCTAGAAAAATGTACTTCATCAATGGGCTAACTCTGATTTAGGGTTGTCAATGTGCGCATAGCATGGAAGTGACGCTTGAGGGAGATCAAGGTACAGGTATTGCGTTTCACTTCGGTAATCACTCCTTATAATGTAGATTGGTGGCAAGAAATCTTGGAATAAGCAGTCCATAACATATAATGCCTATGTATTCAAGGAAGGTTCATCTCACCATATCGGGGGAATAAGATTCTTGATGTGATGTTAGGTGCATCCTTTTTAAGCTAAAATTGAGAAACAAGGCAGCATCTATATATTGGTATTCAGTGGTAAAATAACAATAGGTTGCTAAGTTGATAGCATTCAGGCTATCGTTGGATAAGGTTACAACAAGGTGGTTGTAAGATAAGTTTTGGGTATGCTTAGATATGGTTATAAAATAAGATTGACATGATAGTGGGATTTGGAGCTCATGTGTAAATAGCATATGTGTGACGTAGAATGAAATGTCATGATTACATTATGGTCCTACTTGAGGTCTAAAACCAAAGTTGTTGGCCCTAGGGTTATGGCTAGAATAGTCGGTGATAGTCTGGAAAAAGTTCTTGGAGCATAAGAAAGCACTTAATGGAACAAAGTAATCAGGTTAAGCATTTATACTTAGAGAATGATATCCCCTTAAAGTATGGTAGATTGAAGCATTAATTGGCCAAGACTGAACAATGTTATCCATCTTATGGATAATGAATAGAATAGAATAGTTTTTTAACGTCCACGGAGACCAATAGGTAAACCATGAAGTTGAACGAAAGATTTGTCAGGTATGAGATAAGGCAGAGTGGAATGTATAGACATGGAAAGTGCCATTTTTTGAAAATCTTAGAATGTAATAGAAGAGTTGTAAGCACATCATTCATGAATTGCAATCTGTTGTATGGGGTATATTAAATGATTTATCTGATATATAAAAATGGAGGTACTTGAGAAAGAATAATTGACCTTGGCAAGGTAATCTATTCAAGTTATAGCACTAGATGGGAATAAGAATCATTTGGACTATGCTAGGCTATAGTAAAGATATTATTGAAATTCTAATAATGGTGCTTCCATGTATCGTAATTATTTGGCATGCTAGAACTGATTGTAGATTAATGGAGGGATGGTGATTGCATTACTTGATTAAGGATATAATCAAAGGATTGAAGTTGTAAACGAAATACATGAAGTAAGAGCTTCTTTGAAATTTACGGCACTTGATGCCTATAAAATCTTGTTGAAAGACTAACTAGTGTGATGGGGTAATGCATGGAAGTAGGCTAGATATAGAGGTCAAGTGTATAGAGGTCAAGTGTCTATGTCATTGGATAAACTCGTAGAGGAATTCTCTGTAGCAAGTGCTATAATTCTTATGGGATCCCTTGTATCAACTTAAATATGTTACCGAGCTATAAGATACCCAGACTGGGGGACTTGATTATGTACTTTTGGTAGTTCAATCTTCTCGTCACAATGTTCCCCCTATGCACTATGATAGCCGCGAAGTTGAAGTTGTAGATAGCTACAAGTATCTTGGTGTAGAATTCTGTAAGAACACACTTTGGGAACAGTGTATTACCAAGCGGGTGGCTGCTGGATGGAGAGCACTCTATGCAATGCAAAACAATTGTTTTCGCAGAATTCATGATTATTACCGGAAAGCCCACTTGTTTGGGCTTTGGTAGAGCATGTTTTCTTGTATGGTTACAAGTGTAGGGGCACGCCATTAGTGCTAGTGCTTGGGAGAGCTTGGGGCGGGTGCAAAAGTCCTTTCTCACTTACGACCTTCCGGGTTAAAACAACGGTGCCCTATGCTATTCTTTTACAAGAGACAGGTTTTGGCCTCTTCAACATTACGCCATGGCGCCATCTCCACTATATCGCAAGGTGCACCACATGGATGATGTTAGGTATCTGTTCTTGCACTTGCCATGGCTGAATCTCCCGGCGTTTGAAACGATGATGGAAAGAGCATTGCACTACATGGTTTGCCCGTTGAAACGTGCAACGCAACGCCGATGCTTGCCAATTCTGATCCCGAGCTTTTGCAACAATTTCTCAATGGTCGCGTTTTTCTCAAAAGATATGGGACCTTGATTACTTTTGGCCCAAGTAAAACTGGTCATTATCATGCACACATAAATCCCACCTTGGCACCGGGGCCCCAAGCTTATTTGCTTGCTTCATTGTCCAGAACAAGCTTGTAGCTATTGCATCAATTCGCCACGGGTCCCCAAAGTCTGGATTGGATTGAGGCAGGTAGATGGGAGCGGCCGTGGAGAAGCGAGACTATGTGCACATTTGCCGATTCTGAGGGTTATTGAAGATGAAAGCCATACTCTTCTCGAAGTTGCCGCTTTTGAGATAGTCCGAATCATTTTCGACCTTAGCATTCCATTCCACGCTTCCACAACTTCTCGAGCACCATCTTGCATGACTTGGCATTATACATACTTGAGGTTCTAGATAAACATCCGCAATTACTTAGCCCCTCGGTAGTCATTATCTCACGCTTGTCTAGTATCATCATTCGCAAAAGGTTTTCCCTTGAAAATCTTTTCGAGGTAGGGGTTTTTAATCCTAGTAGTAATGATTGTACTAGCCCATTGTATGGGTCCCATGACCTATTGGTCTCCGTGGGACGTTAAAAACTATTCTATTCTATTCTATTCTATTCTATTGTTACCTTTTGGATTTGGCGACCCAAGAAGTCTCTGAGAGATTACATATCTAGTTCGACTTGAGTATCTTTCTGAATGGGTGGATGGGTGTGTACACACGTGGTTTTCCCTGCCTCAACCCATCATCAAAGCTCATTAAGCTTTCCCAAAACTACATCAACCAAAAAATAGACATCACAAGGACCCCAGGTGTAACACTTGATCCCCACCTGGAAATATTTTGCTTCTTCTCCTTCGTTCAATCTGGCGCAAGCGCATCCTCCACAACAAAAAAGGCTTCTTTCCCATGGAAAACTCGTCTCCTCCGAATTCCAGAATAATATTATTGCACTTATAATCTAACAATGACCTTGCATGCATATGCATGCATGGACACATTGCGTGCATGTATTCCTAGTGCATAATCATTTATTTTGCCATTGAAAATGCACTCTTATATAATGGCAACGTTACTTACATCTTCATGTTGGTGCTAAGTTGCTAGGTCCGTTCTGATGCACTTCCAACTTAAAATCCCGGTGGTCTTATGACCGTAACTTCATTAACCTCTGTCAACTGATCTCTAGGCTAGCCTTCAGCAATAGAAGCCAAGAATTACCAATTTTCACGAGTTCTAGACTTATTAGTCTTAAATTACATGTTATTTATTAAGTAAAATTCAGAAGCGATACATATGAATTAATTTCTTAAGTTTTTAGGCTTAAGTAGATCCAATGGTCGAGATTGATGGGATCTCCAGTTACCATAAAGGTTAACTGGCCAGGCCCATCATATGAAGGAAGTATAAGGTGGATAGAAGAAAAATTGGCGAGACGCCGAGCAAGATGAAAATGTTGTGTGGCAAAATGAGATTGGAATATATGGAATGTAATTGGTTGCAAATTAGGATAAAATGGTTATGACTATCAAGGTTAAGATGAATAAGAATCATTCGGACTATGCTAGGCTATAGGAAAGATATTATTGAAATTTTAGCAATGGTGCTTCCATGTATCGTAATTATTTAGCATGCTAGAAGTGATTGCACATTAATAGAGGGATGGTGATTGAATTACTTGATTAAGGAGATAGTCAAAGGATTGAAGTTGTAAACGAAATACATGAAGTAAGAGCTTCATTAAAATTAACGGTAATTGCTGCCTGTAAAATCTTGTTGAAAGACTAACCAGTGTGATGGGGTAATATGTATGGAAGTAGAGGTCGTGTATAGCCTAGGATACTTCTATCTCATTGAATAAACTCGTAGAGGAATTCTCTGTAGCAAGTGCTATAATTGTTATGGGATCCCTTGTACCAACTTAAATATGTCACTTAGCTATAAGATACCCAGACTGGGAAATTTGATTATGTATTTTCCTTGTTACCCTTTGATTTGGCCACCCAAGAAGTCTTGAGAGATTACATATCTAGTTCCACCTGAGTATCTCTTTCGAATGGTGGGACTAGTATTCTATGGCACATAACACCTTCTTTATGAAAAGTTGTATTAACTGCATTACATTCGTTATATTGAATTGGATGTACATGTTCCTCTTTTTCTTTCGTTGTCATTGATGCATAGAGTATACTCAATGTTATTAATATTTGAGTTACTCTGTGATACCAGGCGTGACTTCCTCGCAGGCGTAGCTTCCTGTTGTGGATGCACATCAACTCTTGTGGACTTCCATGGTAAGAGGTCCTTCAGTGCCAGACGTTGGCTGAGAGGGTATGCGCATACGACGTTCACCCCACCACCTCACTACGGGGCTTGGAATGTAAGCTGGCTAAGCATTATCTTGTTAACGGGGCCTGTATGTAGGCTGGATGAGCTACCCATTATCCCAGAGTTTGTTTATGATGGTTTGGCAGTTTGGTTATGTTCTTTGCTCTGGATGTTCATGATGTTTAATTTGTTGTCATGGTTTAGCATTGCACCATAGGTTCTTGTGTCTTTGAGTCCAATATTCCAGAGTGTTTCCATGTATGCAGAGGCAGCTATGGGATCCCCATTAAGTCACGAGGACTAACCCCTTTGAGTGCATGCAGTGATTGAGCAAGATGGTGCTCGGGCCAGTAGTAGCAGTACTGTTCAGGATCGTGGTTGAGTTTGGAGTTTTCTAGAAGCTGAATCTTAGCTTTGGTGTTGAATAAATCTCTTGAAACTATATTACAATAGTTGGATATTAGTTATATGTAAGAAGGGAATCATTCTCAATTATTATTGGAAGATTAAATTCTTCACCAACATTATAGTTGATTAATGTTTCCATACCAACCTAGATCTAGCCTTAAGTATAGACAAGATGGAGGGTCAACTCGACAGGCTCGTCTCAGTTGGCATCAGAGCCAAGTTTGATCTTAGAGGGAATTTGGAAATGATTCATGTTCTTGAAGTGGGCCGTTAATGCTCCTATTGTCAAAATGCAAAGTAATAGGGATCATGGATACTGGTGGTGCAGGAGGAGATGGAGCTCAAGATGTAACTAGTATCCTGCAAGCTATTCAGCAATCTCTGCAACAAAGCGTGTCACAGCAAAGGACCGAGGCTAAGAAAGCAATTGAGAAGGTGTTAACACTAGACTTATCCCGTGATGGACCATTAAAGGGCATTTTGAAGGTTCACAAAAAAAAATCATATAAAATCAAAGACACAAAAACTAGCCAAACCCTTTCTAGGAGTTCATACATGGCAGTCATGCTTCACATAAAAAATACACAAAAATGTATCAGCTCCCATTCTTGTGAGTTATGCTCTAGCAAACCCAAGGGGGTGAAGTTCCAAAAGCTTCATGTTCACACAAAGTAAAACTGTCTTGATGAAAAGATTTTTTTGATTTTTTTGGTTATAATGTTGTTTTTCTACACAAGATATAGAGCAAGGCACAAAAAACCACATCTCAATTCGAAGTCTGTGAAGGAAGATAGAGCAATTCGAACATGACAGGGTCAAAACTGTCTTCTGCCTTCTGAGAACCAGTACTGGTTCCCAGAAAGCAGTTGTGATATAAAAACAACAACTTTCAGAAGGAGATCAATTTTGAGTTCAATGTTGGTGAGAGCACCACTCCCCTACAAAGCACCTATAGATTGTCCAGGAATTTCCAAACAAGAGTAGGCTTGAGAATAACAAGTATTACAAAAGCTTTAAGGAACTACGGAAACGAGTGCAAACACAACAGATAGAAATAAAATTCAAAAACGAGTGCAAATACAATAGACAGAAAAAAGAATTTGGGTGTGTCTCCATATGGACTGCACTCATCTTCCATATGAAAATTCTTGGGGAGTAATGCACCAAGTGAGGTGAGATCCTAGATCTTAAACGCTAAAATGGCCAGAAACTCAATTGAACTGCAAGAAAATGAAACGATAAAAGCCGCTTTGCAAAAATTTACCAGAGATCATCTTCGAGTATGTCAGGCGCTTCATTATCTCTGTGAATTCGCTTTCCATTAAGAAACCACAACACTGTGCTGGATTAGCTTTTGGATAAACCCATACTTGGAGAAAAGCAAAGTTGGGTGAAGGAACTGTCGCTCTTCAATCTGGGGTTGGGCGAAGAAGGTGCTGCTCTTCAATATAAAAAACTTCATATAACGCTGAAGAAATTGACCATGTACATCGTCAAATCGGCACATCTAGTGGTACAAAATTAATATTCCATCAGGCCACCTCTCAGAGTTTTGCCCTTTAGGCAATCAAAAAATAAAAATGGAGGAAATTAGAATTATGTTTGTCTTTAAATTTTTGCACGGTTGCTAGTTGCGGAAGCTAACTAATTTAGATCAATTTCCAAATTGAAATTATTATTGAAGCCTTATTGGTTATTAATAACTGCTCCACAATATTTTCGAATGGCTTTGAAGGAAATCTTTTGATGGGTTTATCAGAATGAGTAATCAAACTCATCCCCCCACTTTTTAACGATCAAATATATTATCTGAAAAATAAACTTACATGAATCTCTTTATAGGAATAACCACTGGACTATGCCGCCCAATAATTACGAATGAGATAATAATGTTCCGTGGGCGTGAGACACCCACTTCTCTTGTTCAAATGCTGCAAGATATTGCCATATTTTATTTTTCAGAGATTGCCACAAAATGGTTGGATTATTGTATTCTTGAGAAAACACCAGTTTTCTATCCCGAAAAACTACGAAAGTTTTAGTATATTTTCCCATATGCCCTTAAGTTTTCATTTTTTTTATGAAATGCCCTTAAGGAGCGTATGTTGTACATACCCTCTAAATTTTTTGTATTTAATAGAACGCCCTTATTACCAATGGACTGTTTTGGAGGGCTTTCTGAAGCGGGCCATTGCTTGAAGCGGTGAAATCCTCCTTCAGTCGCTCCAATTTCACTTCGATCATGCTCTCCATTCAGTCCCTTTTTCGAAATCTGACCTATATGTGATCAGCATGCGAGTTTTCTTTTTCTTTTCATGGTTTCTTTGTGTTGTCATTGCATTCAATGTGGAGATTGATCACTAGATTTAGGAGAAGGTTCAAAAATACCGGCATTGCCCAGAATTCCTTTCAGCTTCTTTGCCAAACAATTTTTCCTGTTTCTACATGAGAAAAGTCTAGATGCATTAAAGATTAAAGAGCGTAATGCAAAGGCATTTGCTGCTGGCCATCTGTAATGGACCTAGCAACTTAGCACCAACATGAAGATGTAAGTAACGTTGTCATTATATAAGAGTGCATTTTCAATGGTGAAATAAACGATTATGCACTAGGAATACATGCATGTAATGTGTCCATGCATGCAGTGTGTGCATGCATGCAAGGTCATTGTAGCGCAACAATATTATTTTGGATTTCTTGGGAAGTTTTTCCATGGAAAGAAGCCTTTGTTGTTGTGGAGGATTCGCTTGCATCAGATTGATCAGAATTGAACCAAGGAGAAAGTGCAAAGTATTTCCAGGTGGGGGTCAAGTCTTACACCTGGGGTTCTTGTGATGTCTATATTTTGGTTGATGTAGTTTTGGGAAAGCTTAATGAGCTTTGATAATGGTTTGTAGATTTAATGGATCGAGGCATGATCTGAATTGAATTAACATAATCAAAGATATATTCTTGAATGTAAAAGAGAAGGAAAAGTAGTGATTTTAGATTATCATCTGTGGCTTTTATATAATCATATCGTGGAGATTGATTCTGAATAGCTGAGAAATTGATGAGTTTAAGACACATAATTGTATTACGGTTGGATGATGTTATTAAATTGTCTTAGGTTGTTGGTCCTTAAAAGTATATCATGTCGGTGATT
Organism: Isoetes taiwanensis; assembly: GCA_021234155.1. NCBI lineage: Eukaryota > Viridiplantae > Streptophyta > Lycopodiopsida > Isoetales > Isoetaceae > Isoetes > Isoetes taiwanensis. Next base: position 18,113,628 of record JAJEKV010000018.1, read on the forward strand.
TAATCGTTTTAGGAGCATGGGATCATACTTACTATTGTCAATGTAGCTTGTTGTTAATGTTTGCATTTAATTAAAGGAATTATGATTTATCATATCTCAGAATTGGTTGTCTTAGTAAAATAGGATTATTGTGAAAAGCATGTTTTTGGGATGTATCATGGTGTGGTTGGTTAAGCATTAATATGGCATTATGGTTTGCTACACAATTTGGTTGATATTGAGAATCCATTGTTGGAATATGCTATGATATATTTTTATGTAAAGTGCTATAATAGTATTGGAATGCTCTGTGATATAATCCTCTGGGGCCGGAGTCTACGTGCCATGGTGTAGACTTGCGGTTATTGCACAGTGATATGTGAATGGTTTATTTGAAACATCGGGCATTGGTACCTTAGGGTACAACATCTTGCACAGTTAAGTGGTCCTCCAATGCTGGACGCAACGTGGATGGGTGTGTACACACGTGTTTACCCCGCCTCTATATCATTGGCCTGAGCAGTCGAGTTGACCATGCTCAGACCTAGAGGAATATTGGTTGTTGTTTATTATATTAATTGGGACGTTTTGCATTAAATTGCAATGGTTGTAGTATGTAGTAGATTTTCATGGGTAAATTGTGCATTGTGGAACATGCTTGTATAGATTACTAACTTGAGTTTCAGGGGCGAGGCTACGGTAAGGTTAAGTTATTGTTTCTGGATGGATGCATTATGTTGCTGATGCTTAGGCATGTCCTAGAACCTCGATCCCCACTTAGTCCTTGTGGCTAACTCCGTTGTTGATGGTGTAAGCAGATGTGCAAGAGGCTCCGAAGTGTAGCCAAGCTTCGGGAAGGCGAGAGTAGGAATTGGATTGCAAATAAATAAACTTGTTGATTATTATAAGAACTAACTTGAAGCTATAATTGCTAAGTTCATGGATGTAGCATGAGAATATTATTATTGGTTATGCGGGGATAGTTTTTGGGACCTTGGGATATTGATATAAAGGATAAATTCTTTACCTAAGTGTTATGAACCTCCAATATTTGAGTTTCTTATTGTGGAGGGTCTTTTCGCAATGGTTGGGACTATGATTTTAGTATCGTATTGTATGAAAAGGGTATATTTTGCCATATTTGTCCATAAGCACTGTATTTAAGATTCAATTTATTGTTGCGGATGCATGAGTTAATTTCCTAAGTTTTTAGGCTTAAGTAGATCCAATGGTCGAGATTGATGGGATCTCCAGTTACCATAACCAAGCCTGTCACAGTTGTATTTAGAGCATAGTTGGATCCTTGGGTGTATGATAGCAAAGTCTAGAATCAAGTTGAGGTTGTTGGATTATGCTAATAGTATTCAATTGAATATATGTGGAGATGACGACCTCAGAGGAGGCATGACAAATTGTTTTATGAAGGTACGTGAAGTTGATTACATGATATTTCTATAATCTTGGTTGATTTTCTGTCCTGCAAAGCAGATAAGCTAGAAAAATGTACTTCATCACGGGGTTAACTTTGATTTAGGGTTGCCAATGTGCGCATAGCATGGAAGTGACGCTTGAGGGAGACTAAGGTACAGGTATTGCATTTCACTTCAGTAATTACTCCTTATAGTGTAGATCTGATCTCGTAGTAGTATACTCTGGTGGCAAGAATATTTGGAATAAGCAGTGCATGACATATAATGCCTATTATATTCAAGGACGATTCATCTCACCATATCGGAGGAATAATATTCTTGATGTGATATTAGGTGCGTCCTTTTGAAGCTAAAATTCAGAAAACCAGGCAGCATCCATATATTGGTATCCCGTGGTAAAATAACAATAGGTTGCTAAGTTGATATCATTCAGGCTATGGTTGGATAAGGTTACAACAAGGTGGTTGTAAGACAAGCTTTGAGTGTGCTTAGATATGGCTATAAAATAAGATTGACATGATAGTTGGATTTGGAGCTCACGTGTAAATAGCAGATGTGTGATGTAGAAGGAAATGTCATGATTACATCATGGTCCTACTTGAGATCTAAAACCAAAGTTGTTGGCCCTAGAGTTATGGCTAGAATAGTCGGTGATAGCCGTGAAAAAGTTCTTGGAGTATAAGAAAGCACTTAATGGAACAAAGTAGTCAGGTTAAGCATTTATATTTAGAGAATGATATCCGCTTAAATTATGGTAGATTGAAGACTTCAAGATTGAACACTGTTATCCATTATGGATAATGAAGAAAAAGAAGAAGATGAATAGAGGAATGACATATTTAATCGTGGTAGTAGGTAAACCATGAAGTTGAACGAAAGAGTTGTCAGATAAAGCCCAGACATGAGATAAAGGCAGAGGGGAATGTATAACAATGGAAACTGCCATTTTTTGAAAATCTTAGAATGTAATAGAAGAGTTGTAAGCATATCGTTCATGAATTGCAATCCGTTGTTTGGGGTATATTAAATGATTTATCTGATATATAAAAATGGAGGTACTTGAGAAAAATAATTGATTTTGGCAGGATAATCTATTCAAGTTATGGCACTAGATGGGAATAAGAATCATTTGGACTATGCTAGGCTATAATAAAGATATTATTGAAATTCTAGTAATGGTGCTTCCATGTATCGTAATTATTTGGCATGCTAGAAGTGATTGTAGATTAATGGAGGAATCGCGATTGCGTTATTGATTAAGGATATAGCCAAAGGATTGAAGTTGTAAACGAAATACATGAAGTAAGAGCTTCATTAAAATTAACGGTAATTGCTGCCTGTAAAATCTTGTTGAAAGACTAACCAGTGTGATGGGGTAATATGTATGGAAGTAGGCTAGATATAGAGGTCAAGTGTATAGCCTAGGATACTTCTATCTCATTGAATAAACTCGTAGAGGAATTCTCTGTAGCAAGTGCTATAATTGTTATGGGATCCCTTGTACCAACTTAAGTATGTTACTTAGCTATAAGATACCCAGACTGGAAAATTTGATCATGTAACGGGCCCATGGTAGACCGCTCGAGTATTCGAACCTTGAATGTGCATGTGGGGCGTTCCCGAGACACCGGCATAAATGGGTAGAAGCGACTACTCATAAATGTCTAGACGATTTTGTCCAGTTGGTTAAGGGCATGTCGGTTAGGAACGTCACAGTTGGTATCAGGAGTAGGTCTCGAGTTCAAGTCTCCATGGGTGCCTATATGCATGGGTAATTTGCAAAGACTTGCTAATCATTGTGACATGGTATGACATAGACATGGTATAGCCTTGGATGCTCGAGCGCGAGCATACTTCTAGTGTGAGAGACTGTAATGGGCCCATGGTAGACCGCTCGAGTATTCGATCCTTGAATGTGCCTGTGGGGTGTTCCCGAGACACCTGCATAAATGGGTAGAAGCGACTACTCATAAACATCTAGACGGTTTTGTCCAGTTGGTTAAGGGCATGTCGGTTAGGAACGTTACAAATTATGTATTTTCCTTCATATCTAGTTTGACCTGAGTATCTCTTTGGAATGGTGGGTTTAGTATATGGCACGTAACATCTTCTTTATGAAAAGTTGCATTAACTGCATTACATTCGTCATATTGAATTGGATGTATATGTTCCTCTTTTTCTTTCGTTGTTATTGATGCATAGAGTATACTCAATGTTGTTAATATTTGAGTTAGTTCTAAACTCGGAGGTATGTTAAATTGAATGTTACAAGGGTCGTGCATTGGAGCTATCTAGTATGTATCTTTTCGTTAGCTTAAATTACTTGTATGAAGCTAGCGTTGAACTTTCAAGTTTGGAGAGGCATTATCTTGGATTGGAAGGCCGAGCAATTGTGTTTGACAAGGACCAGTTCTAAAGGACAAAATTTTATTCATTTGGAAGTATGTTGAATTGAGGATTAAGATGTGAAGGCATAAAGGGAAGAGACCCGGGAATTCAGGAAGCAGACTATAAGTATATTTTTAGATCAATGGTTGGGTTTGTTCCAAGGAAGATGTCACAAAGGGAGATACAAACTGGATTTTTCATGAGTGCTCTAAGATGCACCCATGAGGTTGGAGGAGAGAATGTAAGGGACCTAGCAACTTAGCACCAACATGAAGATGTAAGTAATTGCCATTATATAAGAGTGCATTTTCAATGGTGAAATAAATGATTATGCGCTAGAAATACCTGCATGCAATGTGTCCATGCATGCAGTGTGTGCATGCATGCAAGGTCATTGTGAGATTATATAAGTGCAATAATATTATTCTGGATTTCTTGGGAAGAACTTTTCCATGGAAAGAAGCCTTTGTTGTTGTGGAGGATTCGCTTGCACTAGATTGATCAGTATTGAACCAAGGAGAAAGTGCAAAGTATTTCCAGGTGGGGGTCAAGTCTTACACCTGGGGTTCTTGTGATGTCTATGTTTTGGTTGACGTAGTTTTGGGAAAGCTTAATGAGCTTTGATGATGGTTTGTAGATTTAATGGATTGAGGCATGATCTGAATTGAATTAACATAATCAAAGATAAATTCTTGAATGTAAAAGAGAAGGAAAACTGGTGCTTTTAGATTATCTGTGTGGTTTTTATATAATCATATATTGGAGATTGATTCTGAATAGCTGAGAAATTGATGAGTTAACACACATAATTGTATTACGGTTGGATGACGTTATTAAATTGTCTTAGGTTGTTGGTCCTTAAAAGTATATCATGTCAGTGATGTAATCGTTCTAGGAGCATGGGATAATGCTTACTATTGTGTAGCTTGTTGTTAATGTTTGCGTTTAATTAAAGGAATTATGATTTATCATATCTCTGATTTGGTTGGCTTAATAAAGTACAATTATGCATGCATGGATTATTGTTAAAAGCATGTTTTTGGGATGTATCATGGTGTGGTTGGACCCACTAATATGGCATTGTGGTTGACACTGAGAATCTCTTGTTGGAATATGCTATGATATATTTTTATGTAAAGTGCTATAATAGTATTGGAATGCTCTGTGATATAATCCTCTGGGGCGGAGTCTAGGTGCCATGGTGTAGACTTGCGGTTATTGCACAGTGATATGTGAATGGTTTATTTAGAACATCAGGCGTTGGTACCTTAGGGTACAACGTCTTGCACAGTTAAGTGGTCCTCCAATGCTGGACGCGGCGTGGATGGGTGTGTATTGTTGATGGCAAACCTGGCTAAACCACCAACCTCAGGTCAAAGAAGCACTAATCTTGGTCTAGGACCTCCAGATCACTTGAGTGATCATTCTGTGCTAAAATATCTGTTTTTAAACTTCCAGAAAACAAGATTTCACTAGTTTCCCAAAAGCCAAAAAAGCTAGTCTTATTCTAACAGGCACAGAAATTAATGCATTCAACATTTTGAACCCAAACAAGCATAGCATGTTACCATGATATCTGAAGAAAGTGTTGGAGAAAGTCTATGCAAAAGAATCCTCACGGTTGGTGAGAAATAATGATTCTTGACTAAGTCGAAGTTGGTCAATGGGATGGGCCAATTGCACTCAATTTTGCCAAATGAGAATGGTGATGAATTTTCAATCCAACTAAATTTAGGCAAGTGAACACGAGGCCTCGCACAATAAGAGCATGCTATTTTCGTGGGCTAAAAAGTCATCTGTAATTTGAGAAGTATGTCGAGCATCTAATGAGCATGAAAAGTATGACGACTTTTAAAACATCGATTGGGTTGATCTTTCTCCCCCTTTTTTTTTTTTTAGTTTTTCCTTTCCTAAATGATTGTACCAATGCGGCTAGAGCTTTGTATGTGACCAGGTGTAAGAGGTATGGCTTTTTTCTTCCCATTTCTAGAATTAATTCAAACACAAATGCATCAAATGATATTTTCCAAGGTCATATTTTCATTAAACTGGAATCAAAGTCATCACATTTGACGTCATGTTAATGATCAAGATGATCAATCAACAGGACATCTCTAAAACATACAAATCGTGAATTTTTGGATACAAATCAATCATAATATGCCTGTGATAGATCTCTTAAGGCGGGGAGGAACTCTCAAGCATCAATTCCGACTTCACGCCTTGGTACTTCATCTTTGAATCGGCAAGAAAAGCCCACACTTTTCTCTCGTTGAATGAATCCCCTTTTAAAAACTCCGTTTCCCACGGATCTTGGCAAATTCGGGATCTTGGCCATGTTTTTTGGTTGGTTTAGACATTTCTTTGGGTGTAACAGACAGAATGGTTAGCCAATGTAATGATTCCTGTTCAATCGACAAAAACAAGTTCTTGGCAAGTCACATTTTTAGGGTTTGAGTTTTTTCTTGAGAGCAATTATCCGTGCAAAAATCGAAAAAGAGGCTAAGGTATAAATAGAGAGCTATTTTCCCTCTCTTGATTACGTGGTCTCCTCCCCGCCAAGCTTCTACTCGTGTTTCGACTTGGCATGCCAGGGGGGACGCCACTTGGCAGAGGATGAGAGGGTAGATAGATGGGGGGTAGATGTAGGTAGGTTTTGCCATTTTTTCAAATGAAGCACGTTTCCCAAGAAAGCCATTTAGAAGGTCAATATGCACTCTTTTTTCAAATTTTTTTGTGCCAGGTGGCATGATTCCATGAGGGCTATCAGGTGGTATCATCAAACTCTCAAATGCAATACTTTTGATTTTTGTAGGAAAAATGAATGGGGTGAGTAGGCATTAGACATGGGATTTGGTGAGGTGGCAAGGAGGGAGAACAAGGCTAATAGGCACATTTATCAATCATTTCAATCTTATGGTTGACCAACTTTTTGGGTTTGGTCAACATTTGCCTAGTCATCATTTGATAATGCAAGGTGATGTGATGATGTGGAATGATGTTGAGTGATGTAATGGTATGGAGTGATGTGGTGATGTGGACACTTGTTGCTTAGGTGGCAACTTGGTGAATGATATATGGAAGTGGCAAATGGTGAGTGGACCAATGTGGCTTTGTAAGTGATGACATATGTATCTAGTCATCATGCCATGTCACTTGGAGGTGGTGACTAGGCAAACTCGTGTTTAGCTTTTCAAATGCTTCTTTTTTTTTTTTTAATAGCCACATGGTATGGAGTGTGTGATAATGGAATGATATGATGAAAAAATATGATGTAGAACTTGATGCTTAGGCCATCCTTTTTGTGTAACAACTTTGAAAATGTGCCTTAGGTAGTGGTAGGTCAACTATGGAACAAAAGGCTATGTGTGAGATGTATGATAGTATGGGGTAATGGAACGTTGGCAATGTGGAGTGTGAGGTAGGAGAATAGAAATGACAATATGAAGGAGAAAAGATACCACTTTAATAGCTTGCAAACTTCATAGGGGTCTTCCAAACTTCTAGATGCTTAGGTCCTCTCAATGTGTGATCTTGATTCCAATTCAATGTCTTCACTTGGTTCTTCAACATAGTATCTTCTTTTTCTCTGCAACATAAAAAAGATTTGATGGCACTTTGCCATGTTGCCATAGCAGGGCAACATCATGCTAAACAAGGAAAAGGAATGGCTGGTCCCTCAGCCTTGTGAGCAAAAATATGACGAAGAATGGTGATGGTAGTGCAAGAGAATGGAAATTCGAGAATATGGGCAGCAAAGGGTGATAGAAAGAGATGAAAAAACAATGGAAATGATGTTGGGGAAAGTCCGAACGGATGGACATAAGGATGTGAGTGATGTTTGAATGGATGTCTTCGAAGGATGTTTTATATGGAGTGGGAACAGGGACTTGACTCGAGGGTGAGTTGACTTATGACGACTTGACTTGCTTGACTTCTTTTTGAGATATGTGTGGAGCAGGAACAATTGACTTGAGTTGGGAGAGTTTTTTTTTTTGACTTTTCTAAAACTTGAGCTACCTTTATGGAAGGTCGATGAAAGGTAGCAGGCTGTGTTCTCTCTTTGAAAAAAAAGATTTGGGAAGCAAGGGCTAGATGAGAATGGAACAAAGGCAGATGAACATGAATGGAATGTATCAAGTGAACCTGCAGGTGTGGAAAAAAAATATGATGTTAGTACCACGTCCCAGCCTAATTGTGGTAATATTTAGTTGTTTGGGATCTGCATCGATTGAAGAATTTTGGTTGATATGAATTGAAGGCAACAGTTTGCTTTCAGGTGGAGATTATTGGACCGATGAACCTGTCATGACAAGTTCTATATGTGTTAGAAAACAACTCCTCCTATGCTTTCATGACTGTGAACTCAACCTGCAGCATCATAATACACACAAGATATCAAAGTTAAACCTATTTTCCCTTTTTCTTTTTTTTCTCTTTTTTTTTCTCTCTTTTTTTTTTTTTTGTTTTATAAAAGCAATTTCAAAATAACACTAAAAGAGCACAAGCATCCACATCTTTAAGGAACATGCCTATTAATTTTAAAGCTAGTGTCTCTAATAACTCAAATGGCTAACTATCCAATAACTATTCTATTCAAACAAACTCATACAAATATGTTGTTGCCAATACCTTTTAGGATGCAATATGTTTATAGGGTTCATGAGTCATTGACATTTGTGATATCTTCCGTGAAGTAAGAATTTGTACCGCTTGTCCACAATTTTTGTATGGCCCTTCCCATAGGAGATCAAATTTACCTGCTTTGTGTTTTCTTTTGCCTTGTCCCACTTGAGAACTAGCTCTCCCTCTTTGAAACTTCCTTGCAATTTGTGAATGGCCTTGAATGCTTCTTTGCATCCTTTGCTTTCTTTAGTAACATGGTATTCTCGCTTCAAACCTCTCTTCTTCTAGATGGAGCAACCTATCAAACCTTTCCTGTATGCTTCCTCTATCCGCATTTGAATCTTTAGAGCTAACCTTAATGAGGGCAACTCCAATTCCACTGGAACAACAAACCTCAACACCATAGACAAGAGCAAAAGGTGTATGATTAGTAGCACTTTTAATTGTGGTTCTATATGCCCAAAGTGCATCATGTAATTTAAGGTGCCAATCTTTTTATGCACCTCTATTGTTTTCTTGAGAATAGCTTTTAGCACCTTGTTGGTAGATTCACCGCCATTGCCTTGAGGGTAGTATCTTCGAGCTTTTCACATGCTTTACTTTCAAGGTTTTAGCGGGGTTGTCTGATCACATCATTCATGAACTGAAAGTGCCCTGTCAGAAACTATTTTCGAGAGGGATGCCAAACCTAGTGCATATGTTTTCATGGAGGAACTTTGGCGCTTGTTAGGGCATTTGCTTGTCTCAATGGGGACAGCTCTGCCCACTTGGTGAAGAAATCATTGCCACTAGTATGTATTCATCGAGAGGGAGAGTTTGGATTTATAGGTCCTATGAAGTCTAGTCCCCAAGTCCGGAATGGACACGGAGACGTGATGCTAGTCAAAGCGCCAGGTGAAGAATTTTTTCTTCCATGTATCGGCATTTATGGCATCTCCTAATGGTCTCATAACAATCTTTAAACAAGCTAGGCCAATAATATCCGGACCTGAGTATTTTTCTTGCGGTTGTGTCACCTGCATAGTGGCCTCCACAAATTCCTTCATGACAAGCCTCCGGTATCCAACTCGACCGACCATCCAACACACCTCGAAGGACACCATTTTGATCAATCTTACATAATACCTCTCCAATCATCCTGTAGGGTTTTGCTTTTCTCTGAATCTCCTCGGTGGCCGCTTGTAAAGTTTTCGGCACCTCCTCTTTGCCGGAGAAACTTGATGATTTCATCATATCCCCAATCTTCTTGCATCTTGCTAGATAGCACAAGGTTAGTAGCAATCTCACACACTTCATGATTGCTCAAACCATTAAAATCTTCAAACTCAAACACCTTATTGGTCAAATAATCACTAGGACTTTTAATTGTTTTGACAGTTCTAACATTTAAATTGTATAATTGATCTTGCAAGCCCATCTACATAATTTAGCCTTTACGAGTTTTTTCGAACAGCATGGGAATAGGATTTTGATGCATCATTACTTTTACCTCATTGTCTTTGAACTATATGACCAAACCTTTGTAGGAAAAACATTATTCCAGCTGCACTTTTTCCATTCTAGGGTATCCGTTTCAAAGATCGGACCAAATTTTCTTCGGCAAAAGATATTATCCCATGCTTCGCTGCATGAGTGCTATGCCTCTGACTTTGCTAGTGACAATGATATATGCCCGGAATGGTTGAGCAAGGTCACGGTGGTTTGAGAATCTCGATTGGCATATGGAAGTTATCAACAGGTCAAATGCGACTTGACATTCAACTGTCCATTCTATTGCAATAAATTTGCTCTCATTCTTATTATACTTGCCAACACGTGTCGAGTCCGCCAAAGGACTTATGATGTGTGAAAAGTTAGGCACATACATTCTCAAAAAACTTCGTCAAGCCCATGAAACGCTTCAATTGTTTTTTAAGGTTTTAGGTGGAGCTAATTTCTTCAAAGCCTCCATTTTTTCCTTAGACACTTTAATACCTTGAGTAGATACCTCATGACCTAGCAATTCACCTTTAGAACAGAAGAATACACACTTCTTTGGATTCAAACACACTCCACCATTTCTGCACAATTCCATTGTCATTGTGACTAATTCCATATGCTTAGTTAGAGAAGATCCTAGGCACAAATCATCCAAGAAAACTCTAAAGTTTGATATTGGCATGCTTTGAAATATTTTATCCATTGCTCTTTGAAAGGTAGTAGATGCATTCATCAAGCCAAAAAGGCATTTTCATCATGGCAAAAGTGCCCCAAGGGGTTATGAAAGAGGTCTTGGCTTGATCTGCCCTTTTTATCTTGATTTGATTGAAACCTGAAAATCCATCTAAAAGGAATATATTTCCTTGCCTGCAGTTGCATGTAACACTTCTTCTAGAAATGGTAATGGATAACAATCTTTAATAGTGGCCTTGTTTAGATCCCGTAATCTATACAAATCCTAATGCTCTTATTTTTTCTTTTTCTCTTTGGAACAATGCAAGACACCCGGTGGGGTTTGTTATCTCTTTAATAACCTCGACTTCTTTCATCTTTAATAATTCCTCTCTGATGGGTAAGCTTGTTGATGCATTTATTCTTACGAGTTTTTGCATTCTGAGGTTTAGCATCTTCCTTTATCTTTATTTCAAATTCCACGGATGTCGGTCCTCACTCCCACTAATTCTCAGATAATCCCGGGCAAATACATCTTTCCAACTCTCAAAGAAAATTTTAAGGAGGCCTCATCTTTGCTATCAAAAGATCCCCAAGGAAAAGTGTTCTTACCTGTCCATTTTTGTTGATAGTTAACTCTTTTACCTCTTTCTCTTTGTGCATCTATCACGAGAATAGGATATAGTTGTGTTGCATCTTCCTTGTTCAATTCATCTTCATTTATAGCTCCCTCGGCCAAATAGTCAAGGAACGCAGCCTGCAAAGTGCATCGCCTCACAATTCTCTTCCCTAGGTATATGTTTGATCTTCCAAGCCTTGAACTTGCTTAGCAATTGCAATACCCTTTCTTTTGAGTTCGACATGTCTTGTTTTTGGTCCGATACTCTCCAGTTACATGCATATCGGTTGAGAGTCACCAAAGATAGATATATTAGTCAAACCTAAAGCCAAAGACTCCTCTAGCCTGACTATAAGTGCCTTATATTCAGCCATATTTGAAGTAATTCTTTCATGTACTCTACCAACTTTGGATAAGAGTTTATTGGCAGAGTTTCTGATTACAGCTGCAGAAGATGTTATATTCAATTTGATTGAAATTCCACCATCAAACCACAACACACCTCTATTGAGTTTTGCTTCCATGTCAAGGTCACCTAAACAGGTCGGTATGATTTCTATTGGTTTGCATACAGAGATAGGCATTTTTAACACACCTGGCTCATCTTCAATCAACATGTCTTGTTCTATAAAGTTGTACAGATTAGCATCACCTGTTTTGTTGTATAGAGTTACAGTTCTTGCTCCATTTGAAATAGTACACTGCCCTTTGGACCAGACAGGTCTAGCATCAACAGTAGACAACCACCTCCTTCCCAGCAACAAGTCATATATGTCAGACCACCAACCTCAGGTCAAAGAAGCACTAATCTTGGTCTAGGACCTCCAGATCACTTGAGGTGATCATTCTGTGCTAAAATATCTGTTTTTAAACTTCCAGAAAACAAGATTTCACTAGTTTCCCAAAAGCCAAAAAAGCTAGTCTTATTCTAACAGGCACAGAAATTAATGCATTCAACATTTTGAACCCAAACAAGCATAGCATGTTACCATGATATCTGAAGAAAGTGTTGGAGAAAGTCTATGCAAAGAATCCTCACGGTTGGTGAGAAATAATGATTCTTGACTAAGTCAGAAGTTGGTCAATGGACTGGACAGTGCACTCAATTTTGCCAAATGAGAATGGTGATGAATTTTCAATCCAACTAAATTTAGACAGTGAACACGAGGCCTGCACAATAAGAGCATGCTATTTTCAGGGCTAAAAAGTCAGTCTGTAATTTGAGAAGTATGTCTGAGCATCTAATGAGCATGAAAAGTATGACAGACTTTTAAAACATCAGTGGGTTGATCTTTCTCCCCCCTTTTTTTTAGTTTTTCCTTTCCTAAATGATTGTACCAATGCAGCTAGAGCTTTGTATGTGACTAGGTGCAGAGGTATGGCTTTTTCTTCCCATTTCTAGAATTAATTCAAACACAAATGCATCAAATGATATTTTCCAAGGTCAGATTTTCATTAAACTGGAATCAAAGTCATCACATTTTGGCGTCATGTTAATGATCAAGATGATCAATCAACGGAGACATCTCTAAAACATACAAATCGTGAATTTTTTGGATACAAATCAATCATAATATGCCTCGGGATAGATCTCTTAAGGCGGGAGGAACTCTCAAACATCAATTCGACTTCACACTTCGTGTGCCGCCTTTGAATCGGCAAGAAAAGCCCACACTTTTCTTCTCGTTGAATGAATCCCCTTTTAAAAACTGTTTCCGGCGGATCTTGGCAAATTCGGGATCTTGGCCATGTTTTTGGTTGGTTTAGACATTTCTTTGGGTGTAACAGACAGGAATGGTTAGCCAATGTAATGATTGCTTTGGTTCAATCGACAAAAAACAAGTTCTTGGCAAGTCACATTTTTAGGGTTCTGAGTTTTCTTGAGAGCAATTATCCCAATGTGCAAAAATCAGAAAAGAGGCTAAGGTATAAATAGAGAGCTATTTTTCTCTCTCTTGATTACGTGGATTCTCCCCCCAAGCTCGGCTCGTGGTTTCGACTTGGCATGCCGTGGGGACGCCACTTGGCGAGAGGATGAGAGGGTAGATAGATGGGGGGTAGATGTAGGTAGGTTTTGCCATTTTTTTTCAAATGAAGCACGTTTCCCAAGAAAGCCATTTAGAAGGTCAATATGCACTCTTTTTTCAAATTTTTTTGTGCCAGGTAGCATGATTCCATGAGGGCTATCAGGTGGTATTATCAAACTCTCAAATGCAATACTTTTGATTTTTGTAGGAAAAATGAATGGGGTGAGTAGGCATTAGACATGGGATTTGGTGAGGTGGCAAGGAGGGAGAACAAGGCTAATAGGCACATTTATCAATCATTTCAATCTTATGGTTGACAGGTCAGAAGCTGAGTTGATACTGGAGGCTTGTCATGAAGGAATTTGTGGAGGCCACTATGCAGCTGACACAACTGCAAAGAAAATACTCAGGTCTGGATATTATTGGCCTAGCTTGTTTAAAGATTGTGTTATGAGACCATTAAGAGATGCCATAAATGCCAGATACATGGAAGAAAAATTCTTCAGCCTGCTGCTTTGACTAGCATCACGTCTCCAGGTCCATTCCAGACTTGGGGACTAGACTTCATAGGACCTATAAATCCAAACTCTCCCTCTCAGCATGAATACATACTAGTGGCAACAGATTTCTTCACCAAGTGGGCAGAGGCTGTCCCATTGAGACAAGCAAATGCCCTAACAACTCGCTGTGTTCCTCCATGAAAACATATGCACTAGGTTTGGCATCCCTCCGAAAATAGTTTTCGCTGTGAGGCACTTTCGGTTCATGAATGATGTGATCAGCAACCTGCTAAAAACCTTGAAAGTAAAGCATGTGAAAAGCTCAGCATACTACCCTCAAGGCAATGGCCAGGCTGAATCTACCAACAAGGTGCTAAAAGCTATTCTCAAGAAAACAATAGAGGTGCATAAAAAAGATTGGCACCTTAAATTACATGATGCACTTTGGGCATATAGAACCACAATTAAAAGTGCTACTAATCATACACCTTTTGCTCTTGTCTATGGTGTTGAGGCTGTTGTTCCAGTGGAATTGGAGTTGCCCTCATTAAGGTTAGCTCTAAAGATTCAAATGCAGATAGAGGAAGCATACAGGGAAAGGTTTGATAGGTTGCTCCATCTAGAAGAAGAGAGGTTTGAAGCAGAGAATACCATGTTACTAAAGAAAGCAAAGGATGCAGCAGCATTCAAGGCCATTCACAAATTGCAAGGAAGTTTCAAAGAGGGAGCTAGTTCTCAAGTGGGACAAGGCAAAGGAAAAACATGTTGTAAATTTGACTGCTTATGGGAAGGGCCATACAAAATCTGTGGACAAGCAGGTACAAATTCTTACTTCCTGGAAGATATCACAACAGGTCAGCAGCTCATGAACCCTATAAACATATTGCATCTGAAAAGGTATTGGCAACAACATATTTGTATGAGTTTGTTTGAATAGAATAGTTATTGGATAGTTAGCCATTTGAGTTATTAGAGACACTAGCTTTAAAATTAATAGGCATGTTCCTTAAAGATGTGGATGCTTGTGCTCTTTTAGTGTTATTTTGAAATTGCTTTTATAAAAAAAAAAAAAAAAAAAGAGAGAAAAAAAGAAAAAAAGGAAAAAAGGGAAAATAGGTTTAACTTTTGATATCTTGTGTGTATTATGATGTCTTGAGTTGAGTTCACAAATCCATGAAAGCATAGGAGGAGTTGTTTTCTAACACATATAGAACTTGTCATGACAGGTTCATCAATCTGAATAATCTCCACCTGAGCAAACAGTTGCCTTCCAATTCATATCAACCAAAATTCTTCACTGATGCAGGATCCCAAACAACTAAATATTACCACAATTAGCTGGGAGGACGTGGTACTAACATCATATTTTTTTCCACACCTGCAGGTTCACTTGATACATTCCATTCATGTTCATCTGCCTTTGTTCCATTCTCATCTAGCCCTTGCTTCCCAAATCTTTTTCAAAAGAGAAAACACAGCCTGCTACCTTTCATCAGCCTTCCATAAAGGTAGCTCAAGTTTTAGAAAAAGTAAAAAAAAACACTCCCAACTCAAGTCACTGTTCCTGCTCCACACATATCTCAAAAGAAGTCAAGCAAGTCAAGTCAGGTCATGAGTCAACTCACCCTCAGAGTCAAGTCCCTGTTCCCACTCCATATAAACATCCTTCTGAAGACATCCATTCAAACATCACTCACATCCTTATGTCCATCTGTTCAGACTTTCCCCAACATCATTTCCATTGTTTTTCATCTCTTTTTTATCACCCTTGCCGCCCATATTCTCAGAATTTCCATTCTCTTGCACTACCATCACCATTCTTCATTATATTTTGCTCACAAGGCTGAGGGGACCAGCCATTCCTTTTCCTTGTTTAGCATGATGTTGCCCTCGCTATGGCAACATGGCAAAGTGCCATCAAATCTTTTTTATGTTGCAGGAAAAAGAAGATACTATGTTGAAGAACCAAGTGAAGACATTGAATTGGAATCAAGATCACACATTGAGAGGACCTAAGCATCTAGAAGTTTGAAGACCCCTATGAAGTTTGCAAGCTATTAAAGTGGTATCTTTTCTCCTTCATATTGTCATTTCTATTCTCCTACCTCACACTCCACATTTCCAACGTTCCATTACCCCATACTATCATACATCTCACACATAGCCTTTTGTTCCATAGTTGACCTACCACTACCTAAGGCACATTTTCAAAGTTGTTACACAAAAAGGATTGCCTAAGCATCAAGTTCTACATCATATTTTTTTTCATCATATCATTCCATTATCACACACTCCATACCATGTGGCTATAAAAAAAAAAAAGAAGAAGCATTTGAAAAGCTAAACACGAGTTTGCCTAGTCACCACCTCCAAGTGACATGGCATGATGACTAGATACATATGTCATCACTTACAAAGCCACATTGGTCCACTCACCATTTGCCACTTCCATATATCATTCACCAAGTTGCCACCTAAGCAACAAGTGTCCACATCACCACATCACTCCATACCATTACATCACTCAACATCATTCCACATCATCACATCACCTTGCATCATCAAATGATGACTAGGCAAATGTTGACCAAACCCAAAAAGTTGGTCAACCATAAGATTGAAATGATTGATAAATGTGCCTATTAGCCTTGTTCTCCCTCCTTGCCACCTCACCAAATCCCATGTCTAATGCCTACTCACCCCATTCATTTTTCCTACAAAAATCAAAAGTATTGCATTTGAGAGTTTGATGATACCACCTGATAGCTCTCATGGAATCATGCCACCTGGCACAAAAAAAATTTGAAAAAAGAGTGCATATTGACCTTCTAAATGGCTTTCTTGGGAAACGTGCTTCATTTGAAAAAATGGCAAAACCTACCTACATCTACCCCCCATCTATCTACCCTCTCATCCTCTGCCAAGTGGCGTCCCCCCTGGCATGCCAAGTCGAAACACGAGCCGAAGTACACCAAAATGTAACTTGTGCCATAGGAGATTTTGAAAAAAATGATGATAGTATTTAGCCTTGGGGTAGGGCTTAAAAATGCAAAGGGGCTATGTCATAAAGATATTGGGGATGTAAGATAGAGTCGCACAAACAAAAAGATGTCAAGTTGCTAGCCAAAGTGTCCAACAAGATGTGTAACAAGGTGAATGATAATTTTTTTCACAATAAGGAAGTGGCAAGATAAGATATGTGAAGGTGCAATAAAGGCAATAATGTGTGCAAGGTATGGCCAAGGCATAACAAAAGGTAAATAAAAAATAATAAGTGGTAAAAGGCAACGTGATAAGTGGGGAAAATAATGAAAGTATGGTGTCACGAAAGGGCAAGAGACAAAAAAAAGTGGTTAAAAATAGCATGTGGCTAAGGAAGATATACGTGGAAAAAATAAAGTAGTGGCAAAAATAAAATATGATAGGAAAAAGAACACGAGGCCTGCACAATAAGAGCATGCTATTTTCAGGGCTAAAAAGTCAGTCTGTAATTTGAGAAGTATGTCTGAGCATCTAATGAGCATGAAAAGTATGACAGACTTTTAAAACATCAGTGGGTTGATCTTTCTCCCCCCCTTTTTTTTTAGTTTTTCCTTTCCTAAATGATTGTACCAATGCAGCTAGAGCTTTGTATGTGACCAGGTGCAGAGGTATGGCTTTTTCTTCCCATTTCTAGAATTAATTCAAACACAAATGCATCAAATGATATTTTCCAAGGTCAGATTTTCATTAAACTGGAATCTCGGTAGGACCTCCAAAATGTTGATGGCAAACCTGGCTAAACCACCAACCTCAGGTCAAAGAAGCACTAATCTTGGTCTAGGACCTCCAGATCACTTGAGGTGATCATTCTCAGGCTAAAATATCTGCTTTTAAACTTCCGTAAAACAAGATTTCACTAGTTTCCCAAAAGCCAAAAAGATAGTCTTATTCTAACAGTACGTAAATTAATGCATTCAACATTTTGAACCCAAACAAGCATAGCATGTTACCATGATATCCAAGAAAGTGTTGGAGAAAGTCTATGCAAAGAATCCCTCACCGGTTGGTGAGAAATAATGATTCTTGACTAAGTCGGTTGGTCAATGGATCTGAGAGTGCACTCAATTTTGCCAAATAAGAATGGTGATGAATTTTCAATCCAACTAAATTTAGACAAGGAACACGCAGGGCCCGCATAATAAGAGCATGCTATTTTCGTGGCTAAAAAGTCACCAGAATTTGAGAAGTATGTCCGAGCATCTAATGAGCATGAAAAGTATGACGACTTTTAAAACATCGCTGGGTTGATCTTTTCTTTTTTTTTTTAGTTTTTCCTTTCCTAAATGATTGTACCAATGCAGCCTAGAGCTTTGTATGTGAAAAGTGAGAGGTATGGCTTTTTCTTCCCATTTCTAGATGAATGGCTTTTTCTTCCCATTTCTAGAATTAATTCAAACACAAATGCATCAAATGATATTTTCCAAGGTCAGATTTTCATTAAACTGGAATCAAAGTCATCACATTTGACGCCATGTTAATGATCAAGATGATCAATCAACGTGACATCTCTAAAACATACAAATCGTGGAATTTTTGGATACAAATCAATCATAATATGCCTCGTGATAGATCTCTTAAGGTGAGGAGGAACTCTCAAAGATCAATTCGACTTCACACTTCAGGTACTTCGCTTTTGAATCGCCAAGAAAAGCCCACACTTTTCTCTCGCTGAATGAATCCCCTTTAAAAACTCGTTTCCCACGGATCTTGGCAAACGGATCTTGGCCATGTTTTTTGGTTGGTTTAGATATTTCTTTGGGTGTAACAGACAGAATGGTTAGCCAATGTAATGATTGCTCTGGCTCAATCGACAAAAACAAGTTCTTGGCAAGTCACATTTTTAGGGTTCTGAGTTTTCTTGAGAGCAATTATCCCACGTGCAAAAAATCAGAAAAGAGGCTAAGGTATAAATAGAGAGCTATTTTCCTCTCTTGATTACGTGTCTTCCTCCCACGCCAAGCTCGGCTCGGTTTCGGAACTTGGCATGCCGGGGGGGCCCACTTGGCGAGGATGAGAGGGTAGATAGATGGGGGTAGATGTAGGTAGGTTTTGCCATTTTTCAAATGAAGCACGCTTCCCAAGAAAGCCATTTAGAAGGTCAATATGCACTCTTTTTCAAATTTTTTGTGCCGTGTGGCATGATTCCATGAGGGCTATCGTGTGGTATCATCAAACTCTCAAATGCAATACTTTTTGGATTTTTTTGTAGGAAAAATGAATGGGGTGAGTAGGCATTAGACATGGATTTGGTGAGGTGGCAAGGAGGGAGAACAAGGCTAATAGGCACATTTATCAATCATTTCAATCTTATGGTTGACCAACTTTTGGGTTTGGTCAACATTTGCCTAGTCATCATTTGATGATGCAAGGTGATGTGATGAAGTGGAATGATGTTGAGTGATGTAATGGTATGGAGTGATGTGGTGATGTGGACACTTGTTGCTTAGGTGGCAACTTGGTGAATGATATATGGAAGTGGCAAATGGTGAGTGGACCAATGTGGCTTTGTAAGTGATGACATATGTATCTAGTCATCATGCCATGTCACTTGAGGTGGTGACTAGGCAAACTCTTGTTTAGCTTTTCAAATGCTTTTTTTTTTTTTTTTTATAGCCACATGGTATGGAGTGTGTGATAATGGAATGATATGATGAAAAAATATGATGTAGAACTTGATGCTTAGGCAATCTTTTTTGTGTAACAACTTTGAAAAAAATGTGCCTTAGGTAGTGGTAGGTCAACTATGGAACAAAAGGCTATGTGTGAGATGTATGATAGTATGGGGTAATGGAACGTTGGAAATGTGGAGTGTGAGGTAGGAGAATAGAAATGACAATATGAAGGAGAAAAGATACCACTTTAATAGCTTGCAAACTTCATAGGGTCTTCCAAACTTCTAGATGCTTAGGTCCTCTCAATGTGTGATCTTGATTCCAATTCAATGTCTTCACTTGGTTCTTCAACATAGTATCTTCTTTTTTTCCCCTGCAACATAAAAAGATTTGATGGCACTTTGCCATGTTGCCATAGCAGGGCAACATCATGCTAAACAAGGAAAAGGAATGGCTGGTCCCTCAGCCTTGTGGAGCAAAATATGACGTAAGAATGGTGATGGTAGTGCAAGAGAATGGAAATTCGAGAATATGGGCAGCAAGGGTGATAAAAAGAGATGAAAAACAATGGAAATGATGTTGGGGAAAGTCCGAACAGATGGACATAAGGATGTGAGTGATGTTTGAATGGATGTCTTCGGAAGGATGTTTATATGGTGGGAATGTGGACTTGACTCGAGGGTGAGTTGACTCATGACCCGACTTGACTTGTTTGACTTCTTTTTGAGATATGTGTGGAGCAGGAACAAGTGACTTGAGTTGGGGAGTTTTTTTTTTTTTACTTTTTCTAAAACTTGAGCTACCTTTATGGAAGGTCGATGAAAGGTAGCATCAGCTGCGGTTTCTCTTTTGAAAAGATTTGGGAAGCAAGGGCTAGATGAGAATGGAACAAAGGCAGATGAACATGAATGGAATGTATCAAGTGAACCCGCAGTGTGGAAAAAAATATGATGTTAGTACCACGCCCCTCCCAGCCTAATTGTGGTAATATTTAGTTGTTTGGGATCCTCGATCGAAGAAGAATTTTGGTTGATATGAATTGGAAGGCAACCGCTTGCTCGTGGAGATTATTCAGATCGATGAACCTGTCATGACAAGTTCTATATGTGTTAGAAAACAACTCCTCCTATGCTTTTCATGATCGGAACTCAACCTGCAAAGATCATAATACACACAAGATATCAAAGTTAAACCTATTTTCCTTTTTTCTTTTTTTCTTTTTTTTCTCTTTTTTTTTGTTTTATGAAAGCAATTTCAAAATAACACTAAAAGAGCACAAGCATCCACATCTTTAAGGAACATGCCTATTAATTTTAAAGCTAGTGTCTCTAATAACTCAAATGGCTAACTATCCAATAACTATTCTATTCAAACAAACTCATACAAATATGTTGTTGCCAATACCTTTTCAGATGCAATATGTTTATAGGGTTCATGAGTCATTGACCTGTTGTTGTGATATCTTCCAGGAAGTAAGAATTTGTACCGCTTGTCCATGGCTCCTTCCCATAAGCAATCAAATTTACCCTGCTTGTGGTTTTCCTTTTGCCTTGTCCCACTTGAGAACTAGCTCTCCCTCTTTGAAACTTCCTTGCAATTTGTGAATGGCCTTGAATGCTCACTGCATCCTTTGCTTTCTTTAGTAACATGGTATTCTCTCGCTTCAAACCTCTCTTCTTCTAGATGGAGCAACCTATCAAACCTTTCCTCTGATGCTTCCTCTATTTGCATTTGAATCTTTAGAGCTAACCTTAATGAGGGCAACTCCAATTCCACTGAACAACAGCCTCAACACCATAGACAAGAGCAAAAGGTGTATGATTAGTAGCACTTTTTAATTGTGGTTCTATATGCCCAAAGTGCATCATGTAATTTAAGGTGCCAATCTTTTTTATGCACCTCTATTGTTTTCTTGAGAATAGCTTTTAGCACCTTGTTGGTAGATTCAGCCCGCCATTGCCTTGAGGGTAGTATCTTTCGAGCTTTTCACATGCTTTACTTTCAAGGTTTTAGCGGGGTTGCTGATCACATCATTCATGAACCTGAGTGCCTCTGGTTTAAACTATTTTCGTGAGGGATGCCAAACCTAGTGCATATGTTTTCATGGAGGAACCTCGGCAGGTTGTTAGGGCATTTGCTTGTCTCAATGGGACAGCCTCTGCCCACTTGGTGAAGAAATCTGTTGCCACTAGTATGTATTCATGCCGAGAGGGAGAGTTTGGATTTATAGGTCCTATGAAGTCTAGTCCCCAAGTCCGAATGGACCTCGAGACGTGATGCTAGTCAGCAAAGCAGTCAAGAATTCTTCTTCCATGTATCCGCATTTATGGCATCTCCTAATGGTCTCATAACAATCTTTTAAACAAGCTAGGCCAATAATATCCGGACACTGAGTATTTTCTTTTGCGGTTGTGTCACCGTGATAGTGGCCTCCACAAATTCCTTCATGACAAGCCTCCAAGATTAACTCACTTCCGACTGGTCAACACACCTCGAAGGATACCATCTTGATCAATCTTACATAATACCTCTCCAATCATCCCAGAGGTTTTTGCTTTTTCTCTGAATCTCCTCACCGGCCGCTTGTAAAGTTTTCTCGGCACCTCCTTATCTTTGGAGAAACTTGATGATTTCATCCCCGCCAATCTTCTTGCATCTTGCTAGATAGCACAAGGTTAGTAGCAATCTCACACACTTCATCAGTGCTCAAACCATTAAAATCTTCAAACTCAAACACCTTGTTGGTCAAATAATCACTAGGACTTTTAATTGTTTTGACAGTTCTAACATTTAAATTGTAATCCTGTATCTTGCAAGCCCATCTACATAATTTAGCCTTACTCTGAGTTTTCTGGAACAGCATGGGAATAGGATTTTGATGCATCATTACTTTTACCTCATTGGGTAAAAGCATGTTAGGGTGTACCACTTTTGGAACCTGCAAAAGTACATACACTAGGTACTTCAGAACTGGGTACTTTCTCATTTTTCTTTTCATTAAAACTAATACAAAAATCCAAAATAAAAGTCAAGGACATAGTAATATTCGAAGTTAAGGTAAAGATAATGCTATCAGAGACCAATATATATATAAAAAGTTCTAAAACATACCTTTATTGAGATATTATATTGGTACCCAAGACTCCAAGCTACCTTTTTAGGTACCTTTTGGTCACTAAATAATACTTTTTAAGGGACACCCTAACATGCTTTTTACCCCATTGTGCTTTGAACTATATGACCAAGCCTTTGTAGGAAAAACATTATTCCATGCATTTTTTTTCCATTCTAGGGTATCTGTTTGCCAAATTTTGTGGCAAAAGATATTATCCCATGCTTGCATGAGTGCTATGCCTACAGCCTTTGCTAGTGACACTCGATATATGCCCGGAATGGTTGAGCAAGGTCCGGTGGTTTCAGAATCTCCGATTGGCATATGGAAGTTATCAACGTGTCAAATGCAAACTTTGACATTCATCCGGTCCATTCTATTGCAATAAATTTGCTCTCATTCTTATTATACTTGCCAACACGGTCGAGCTGCCAAAGGACTTATGATGTGTGAAAAGTTAGGCACATACATTCTCAAAAAAACTTGTCAAGCCCATGAAACTCTTTCACTTTTTAAGGTTTTAGGTGGAGCTAATTTCTTCAAAGCCTCCATTTTTCCTTCTCGACACTTTAATACCTTGAGTAGATACCTCATGACCTAGCAATTCACCTTTAGAATAGAAGAATACACACTTCTTTGGATTCAAACACACTCCACCTCCTTTTACGCACAATTCCATTGTCATTGTCGGCAATTCCATATGCTTAGTTAGAGAAGATCCTAGGCACAAATCATCCAAGAAAACTCTAAAGTTTGATATTGGCATGCTTTGAAATATTTTATCCATTGCTCTTTGAAAGGTAGCAGATGCATTCATCAAGCCAAAAAGGCATTTTCATCATGGCAAAAGTGCCCCAAGGGGTTATGAAAGAGGTCTTGGCTTGATCTTTTTATCTTGATTTGATTGAAACCGAAAATCCATCTAAAAAGGAATATATTTCCTTTACAGCAGGTTGCATGTAACACTTCTTCTAGAAATGGTAATGGATAACAATCTTTAATAGTGGCCTTGTTTAGATCCCCGTCAGAATCTATACAAATCCTAATGCTCTTATTTTTCTTTTCATTTGGAACAATGCAAGACAGCCTAATGTGGTTTGTTATCTCTTTAATAACCTCGGCTTCTTTCATCTTTAATAATTCCTCTCCTCGATCGTGGTAAGCAAGTGATGCATTTATTCTTCTCGAAGTTTTTGCATTACTGTGTTTAGCATCTTCCTTTATCTTTATTTCAAATTCATGCATGTCGGGCCCTCACTCCCACTAATTTCAGATAATCCCGTGCAAATACATCTTTCCAACTCTCAAAGAAAATTTTTAAGGAGGCCTCATCTTTGCTATCAAAAGATCCCCAAGGAAAAGTGTTCTTACCTGTCCATTTTTGTTGATAGTTAACTCTTTTACCTCTTTCTCTTTGCTGTGCATCTATCACGAATAGGATATAGTTGTGTTGCATCTTCCTTGTTCAATTCATCTTCATTTATAGCTCCCTCACCAAATAGTCAAGGAGCACGGCGGTTTCTGCAAAGTGCATCCGCCTCACAATTCTCTTCTCTAGGTATATGTTTGATCTCCCAAGCCTTGAACTTGCTTAGCAATTGCAATACCCTTTTCTTTGAGTTCTCGACATGTCTTGTTTTTTTGTCCGATACTCTCCGCCATGGGTCATGCATATCAGTTTGAGAGTCACCAAAGATAGATATATTAGTCAAACCTAAAGCCAAAGACTCCTCTAAGCCAGCTATAAGTGCCTTATATTCAGCCATATTTGAAGTAATTCTTTCATGTACTCTACCAACTTTGGATAAGAGTTTATTGGCAGAGTTTCTGATTACAGCTGCAGAAGATGCTATATTCAATTTGATTGAAATTTCACCATCAAACCACAACACACCTCTATTGAGTTTTGCTTCCATGTCAAGGTCACCTAAAACAGGCCTCAGATGATTTCTATTGGTTTGCATACAGAGATAGGCATTTTTAACACACCTGGCTCATCTTCAATCAACATGTCTTGTTCTATAAAGTTGTACAGATTAGCATCACCTGTTTTGTTGTATAGAGTTACAGTTCTTGCTCCATTTGAAATAGTACACCGCCCCTTTGGGACTGCATGTGTCTAGCA
This sequence comes from Isoetes taiwanensis, assembly GCA_021234155.1. Taxonomy (NCBI): domain Eukaryota; kingdom Viridiplantae; phylum Streptophyta; class Lycopodiopsida; order Isoetales; family Isoetaceae; genus Isoetes; species Isoetes taiwanensis. Next base: position 18,138,239 of record JAJEKV010000018.1, read on the forward strand.
TCAAATAGACAACCACCTCCTTCCCAAAGAACAAGTCATATATGTCGGGCCACATCACGCTTATCTTCAAAAGCCACAACTATGAAACTTGCCTCAACAATTATACCTTCAATTTCTATTGGCACCCTTGTCACTAGTCCTATAGGTTTTATTTTAGCAATGACCTCAATATGACAGTGATGGTTGAGTGACAAAGAAGACCACATTTCTTCATTACATGCCGAGGCATGACATTTAATGGGGAGCCTCCATCTAGCAAGACCCTAGACAAATGCAAGTTACCTAAACTAGCCGAGCAAGTAAAGGCACTGGATCTTTTTTTCTTCTTGAGTTAATACAACTTTCTCTGTCTCCTCATGCACATCAAGAAATGAAATTTGTTCAACATCATTACACTTCAATATTTTTCTCTATAGCTAGGTGCAATTTTGAGAAGCGTGGAGGAGATCTATGCTCACTTTAGAACTTTTTTAGGATCATGTCTAGCTCATCTAACTCTTTGTCCTTTTATTAAACTTCTCAAAAGGAGGTGGAGCTATTACACTGAACTTCTTTGTTGACAGGAAGGTTCTTGCTCATACCTTTATCTGCAGTGTGTTCCATTTTCCAACATTTTTCTTGTTTGCACCACCATGATCTCTTCCCTCGCCCTCATATTCCTCCACAAACCTGATGGGCGGATGTTCCTTCCAATTTTTCTTGTTTTGTCCCGCTTGTCAAAGTATTCTTTGACAAAACACTTGTCTTCAAGATGACCTATTTCCTTTGCGAGGTTGCACATGTGGCAAATTTTTCCAAAATGACCTTTCTTTCCACATTTTAAGCATGCCCCAGAATAGCAAATATCGGAAGGATGAGTATCTTTGAAACAATGTGCACAAGGAGGATAAGTTTTTTTTTTTTGTTTTTCAACTCCAAGAGTTGTTTGGTCGGCCTCGCAATGGTCTCGTACATTTTGGCCATCTCACTCTTTGATTCATTGATTTTAGGTGCGCCTCTTCATCTTTGGATTTTCTTCTTTCTTTTTGCATCGCATACACAGCACATGCTCATACTCTTGTTCATAATCCGGGTAAAAAGGGTCGAGACAATGGTTTACATGGTTATCGTAAAAAAGACATATCATTAGAGATTTTAGTTGCCTTTTCAAAAGCCTTGTGTATGGTATCGAACCCTTCCCCGATTTTGAATTTTTAGCATCTTTCATTGCACTTTAGGCCTTGGTGACAGTCCTTTAATGAAAGCAGCCACAAAGTAGAGTGTGGGAGTGGGCACCGACTCTTTTGGCATTTTTCGTGTATGCACTAAACCTTTCCACATAGTGATTGATACTTTCACCGCCCTTATGCAAAAAGTCCTCAGAGCTCGCCCTACGCTAGCTCGAGGGGGCATTGGGTTTGCCAAACCTAGCCAAAAAATTGCTGCACAAGACTTTCATATGTATCAAGACCATAACGAGGTCACATGCTCACACCAAGCATATGCCTCATCAGATTTCATGCATCTCTTAAACTTCAAAACCTACACCCTTTTTACAACCATAATCTCTATAATATTCATCAAATACCTTTAAAAATGGTTAGCATTCATAGTTGGTTCAAATATGGGTGGAGTAATGGGCAAACTTAGCTCAAAAAATCGTGGATTGCATAATTTGGCTGTACCACAGCTGCAAATGTGTACTCCTTGTGGTTCCAATGGTTCCGGAGCTTCTTGCTGTTCATTTCTTCTAGGAGCCATGAGTTCTTTGAAAACCAGGTGGAAATCTCGGTAGGACCTCCAAAATGTTGATGGCAAACTTGGCTAAACCACCAACCTCAGGTCAAAGAAGCACTAATCTTGGTCTAGGACCTCCCAGATCACTTGAGGTGATCATTTACGTGCTAAAATATCTGTTTTTAAACTTCCGAGAAAACAAGATTTCACTAGTTTCCCAAAAGCCAAAAAGCTAGTCTTATTCTAACAGGCAGTACGTAAATTAATGCATTCAACATTTTGAACCCAAACAAGCATAGCATGTTACCATGATATCTGAAGAAAGTGTTGGAGAAAGTCTATGCAAAAGAATCCTCACGGTTGGTTAGAAATAATGATTCTTGACTAAGTCGGGTTGGTCAATGGACTGGACAAAGGCACTCAATTTTGCCAAATGAGAATGGTGATGAATTTTCAATCCAACTAAATTTAGGCAAGGAACACGCAGGGCCCGCACAATAAGAGCATGCTATTTTCGTGGCTAAAAAAGTCGGCCTGTAATTTGAGAAGTATGTCCGAGCATCTAATGAGCATGAAAAGTATGACGGACTTTTAAAAACATCGGTGGGTTGATCTTTTCTCCCCTTTTTTTAGTTTTTCCTTTCCTAAATGATTGTACCAATGCAGCCTAGAGCTTTGTATGTGACCAAAAAAAAGAGGTATGGCTTTTTCTTCCCATTTCTAGAATTAATTCAAACACAAATGCATCAAATGATATTTTCCAAGGTCAGATTTTCATTAAACCGAATCAAAGTCATCACATTTGACGTCATGTTAATGATCAAGATGATCAATCAACAGACATCTCTAAAACATACAAATCGTGAATTTTTGGATACAAATCAATCATAATATGCCTCGGGATAGATCTCTTAAGGCAGGAGGAACTCTCAAAGATCAATTCCGACTTCACACTTCGTGTAATTTGCCTTTGAATCGCGCAAAAAGCCCACACTTTTCTCTCGTTGAATGAATCCCCTTTTAAAAACTCCGTTTCCTACGGATCTTGGCAAATTCGGGATCTTGGCCATGTTTTTGGTTGGTTTAGACATTTCTTTTGGGTGTAACAGACAGAATGGTTAGCCAATGTAATGATTGCTCGGTTCAATCGACAAAAACAAGTTCTTGGCAAGTCACATTTTTAGGGTTCTGAGTTTTCTTGAGAGCAATTATCCCACGTGCAAAAATCAGAAAAGAGGCTAAGGTATAAATAGAGAGCTATTTTCCTCTCTCTTGATTACGTGGTCTCCTCCTCCCACGCCAAGCTCGTGTTTCGACTTGGCATGCTGGGGGCCACTCTGGCGAGAGGATGAGAGGGTAGATAGATGGGGGTAGATGTAGGTAGGTTTTGCCATTTTTTTTCAAATGAAGCACGCTTCCCAAGAAAGCCATTTAGAAGGTCAATATGCACTCTTTTTCAAATTTTTTGTGCTAACGTGGCATGATTCCATGAGGGCTATCAGGTGGTATCATCAAACTCTCAAATGCAATACTTTTGATTTTTGTAGGAAAAATGAATGGGGTGAGTAGGCATTAGACATGGATTTGGTGAGGTGGCAAGGAGGGAGAACAAGGCTAATAGGCACATTTATCAATCATTTCAATCTTATGGTTGACCAACTTTTGGGTTTGGTCAACATTTGCCTAGTCATCATTTGATAATGCAAGGTGATGTGATGATGTGGAATGATGTTGAGTGATGTAATGGTATGGAGTGATGTGGTGATGTGGACACTTGTTGCTTAGGTGGCAACTTGGTGAATGATATATGGAAGTGGCAAATGGTGAGTGGACCAATGTGGCTTTGTAAGTGATGACATATGTATCTAGTCATCATGCCATGTCACTTGGAGGTGGTGACTAGGCAAACTCGTGGTTTAGCTTTTCAAATGCTTTTTTTTTTTTATAGCCACATGGTATGGAGTGTGTGATAATGGAATGATATGATGAAAAAAATATGATGTAGAACTTGATGCTTAGGCAATCCTTTTTGTGTAACAACTTTGAAAATGTGCCTTAGGTAGTGGTAGGTCAACTATGGAACAAAAGGCTATGTGTGAGATGTATGATAGTATGGGGTAATGGAACGTTGGAAATGTGGAGTGTGAGGTAGGAGAATAGAAATGACAATATGAAGGAGAAAAGATACCACTTTAATAGCTTGCAAACTTCATAGGGGTCTTCCAAACTTCTAGATGCTTAGGTCCTCTCAATGTGTGATCTTGATTCCAATTCAATGTCTTCACTTGGTTCTTCAACATAGTATCTTCTTTTTCCCTGCAACATAAAAAAGATTTGATGGCACTTTGCCATGTTGCCATAGCAGGGCAACATGTATACACGTGGTTTACCATGCCTCTATGTCACTGGCCTGATCAGCCGAGTTGACCATGCTCAGACCCAGAGGAATATTGGTTATTGTTATGTTGCCATGGTTGCTAAGATATTATTATGTGAATTGGGACGTCTTGTATTGAATTGCAATGGTTGTAGTATGTAGTAGATATTCATGGGTAAATTGTGCATTGTGGGACATGCTTGTATGGATTACTAATTCAGGGCGAGGCTACGGTAAGGTTAAGTTATTGTTTCTGGATGGATGCATTATGTTGTTGATGCTTAGGCATGTCCTAGAACCTCGATCCCCACTTAGTCCTTGTGACTAACCCCGTTTTGATGGTGTAAGCAGACGTGCAAGAGGCTCCGGAGTGTAGCCAAGCTTCGGGAAGGCGAGAGTAGGAATTGGATTGCAAATAAATAAACTTGTTGATTATTATTAGAATTGGTTTGAAGCTATAATTGTTACGTTCATGGATGTAGCGTGAGAATATTATTATTGGTTATGGGTGGAATATATTGATGGTATCTCCAGTTACCAGAAAGGTTAACTGACCAGGCCCGTCACAGTTAAATGTAACGTTCCTAACCGACATGCCCTTAACCAACTAGGCAAAACCATCTAGATATTTATGAATAGTCGCTTCTACCCATTTATGCCGGTGTCTCGGGAACGCGACACCCAGATCTACTCGAGCGGTCTCCATGGGTCCACTACAATCTCTCCCACTAGAACTATGCTCGTCCTCGAGCATCACAAACCATAGATCACACCATCCCATGGTGTCCAATGGGTCCACTACAATCTCTCCTACTAGAACTATGTTCGTCCTCGAGCATCACAAACCATAGATCACATCATCCCATGGTGTCCAAGACCAAGTCATGGCCTACCGTCCAACGATATTCCGGATCATACTTGCCCCTATGGAGACTCGAACTCGAGCCCTGCTTAGATACCAAATGTAACGTTCCTAACCGACATGCTTGTAGCCAACTAGGTAAAACCATCTAGATGCTTATGAGTAGTCGCTTCTACCTGTTTATGCCGGTGTCTCGGGAACGCGACACCCAGATCTACTCGAGCGATCTCCATGGGTCCATTATAATTACAATCAAATTCAAAATAGAACTCCACTCCACGGAGCGAGGCATCAGCATTATCTCCTGTTGTGTTCTCTCCTGTAAAAACTTCCCTTTCGTGTCCTTTAACACTAGACCTGTCCCTGGGACCATTCCTGATCCATGGACCAGAACTGGCCCACATGACCTCTGCCACTTAAACCCATGTAACTCACGAAAGAAATTTCAATTTTGTAATATACCACCACTATTTGAGTCTTCACTTGTTCTTTAATGACTTCTGAGAATTTCAAGACCAATGGGGTCACCTATGCCTTGTGGTGATTGCTCAAACATTGGAGAATTTGGCAGTTTCTGCACCAGTCAAGAACTGCCTTCTTTGATATTTCTAGTATAAAGTGACCTAAACCTTGCTAAAGTTGGAGGTATTTACCTGTTTATCATAGAACATATTGAGCTTTATGTTCTCATGTTTTCTTGCTATCATCTAACATCGGTGGAAGCTGCCAAACCCTATTTTGGTCAAAAAAGCTGCTTGAGGTTCAAGAATTATTTCTCTCTTATTATAAGAAGTTTTGACTTAATTCTGCCATGAGTTGCTAACTATACGAGCTATAGGCTCATGATTTTTTGAAGTGTTTCTAAGTCATGTTAACCTCAATATTTACTAACAAATTCTACTATACAGAATTCTAGATAAAAGTATATGTTAAAATGCTCCAATAACAACCATCCATAATGCTATGTGGGTAATAAATGATGCTTTCTACTTATATCTACATAGAAGATAACCCTAATCAACTTATATATAATGTAATTAGGGTGTAACCATGCAATTTTTGGAATTCAAACATGATGTGCAGTAGTCGGATTAACACATTAGAGCATAAAAAGTTGAGTCAGCTCCACAATTATAGATCCAAAACTCCACAATGATTATAGTTAGTGATGTTTATTGATGAATCCAAGTGGATGTTGTGAAGTTTAGCCATGACAATATGTAAATGGACCATATAACATTTCATATATGCTTCTTTTGTTCATAGAAAGAGACACTAATTTTCCCCAAATAAGATTTTAAAATGTTTCAAAATGTGAGAAATGACATATATAGAGATCTCTTATATAGGTTGTATAGTCTTATTAAAAAAAAATACCATAAAATCTGCTTATCTCTTACTAGCATAAACTTCATATCTGTATTACTGCTATAAAGCATTGCCATCCAAGTAGAATAATATTACATATAGGTTATTTTTCATGTATATTATGTTTTTGTGGATGTAAACCTTTCTTCCCAATAGAAATCTCTAGTTGCACATTAAAGTAACATGTTATTTCTAAGGTTTTAATTTATATAAGGCACACATCACCATTTATGGTCCCCGGGACCAATTGTATAGAGCATATATCTCTCACTAGCCTTATCCATTTTGCCTCATAGAATGATACCATGGCTTTTTAGCTTCAATCGCATGATTTTCGAAAGGCGTAAGTGAAAGTCCATGTAGGTTTTAATTGGTCATAAGTACCCCATAAATTCTCGATTTTTTGTGCTTCAATCTTACCCTTAAATTATGTAAGCTAACCTAATCAATTAATTTTGTCCTATAGAGAATCATAAAAGTAAACTATACGTGAAATTTGAGATCAAAATTGATTAAGGTGGTATCATTAATGATTTTTAAACTTCCAGTCATTTGGACCAATAATGGTCTGCAACTGGACTGCAAATAGCGGTCTATCTTGATTTTTTATAGTAAATGTTTTTGATATTTTTCCGTGGTTCTTTTTGCATTGGTTTCTTGATATGAGATATTTTGAGGATGTGATTTTGTAAAGTCACATGTTAGGGCACAAATCTAGAATAAACATGGAAGGCATAATATAAATGATGTTATCTATTCTAGTGCAATCCTCGAGATAATGAGCAACAAATATTTCTAAGAGCTACTCGTGTCCCAAAACTCAACTTGAAATGGACTAACATAAGGATATAATCATGAACCAATAATGGGCAGGTACAGATATCATTTTTTATTTTTTTTTACCATGTCTTTTGCTCTTTTCACGTGCTTATTTTTGCATTGGTTTTACATCCTTATAAACTTTCATAATGTGATTTTTTAGAGGACAACCTAGAGTCATATATAGCAATGTTATCCATTTGTATAAATTCCCTAAAATTAAAAATAGAAGTAAAAGTCAAAACATCAAATTCAAACTCAACAAACATTTTTCTAGGATGGAGGACCTCGTGAACTACTCAGGGAATAAATTACTAATCGCATATTTCTTATTAGTCAGAATGAGTTTAGCTAAACTTGCTTAATATTAATCCCAAAACTTTCTGTGTGTTAGCTAAACTCTACACATTTTTGCTCTCATACTTTCTAGCATTTAGCTAAACTAACCCAAACATCATCCCAAAAATTTCTATGGTGTGGTCAACAGAAAATATTAAGCCAAATTACTATACTTGTTTTCAATTGTTTCCACTTATTTTAGTCATTTTCTTTGTGAAAACATTCTAAAATAATGCTAACTAGCAAATTCTAGCACTCAAATTGATTCATAATCCTAGAAAGTAAACTACTAATCTTTTTTTTTTGTTATAAACTAGAATGATGTTAGCTAAACTAGCCCGAAATTCATTCTAAAAGTTTTCTATGGTTTAACTAAACAATACAGACTTTGACTCTCTTACTTTTTAGCATTTGGCTAAAGAGCTTCAGGGTTGGTGCAGTCCCGAAAAAAGTTAAGCTAAAATTATTATTTTTTTCCCAATTTTTTCCATTTACTTTAGCCAATTTTTTTTTTTTAAATGTGCTAAAAACTCGCCAAATAGCTAAGTTTAGCCCTTAAATTATTCCATGGAACTACTTATATTTTTTGTACCGATCCACAAACATCTAGAATATCTACTATCTACATCATAATATGGCTCATACTGTGTTTATCTTACTGTGTTTATGTAAGGCCCTTTTTCCACGGTAGTTTATCTCTAAAAGTCATATATTTTATTCAATGATGTCTGGCCACTTATTGTCTTAAAAGTAGTTCACTTTTCCACTACAAAAATAAGACATGTCTTATTTAAGTTTGAAATAGGTTTGGATACCAAATGGAGTCTTATTTTATTCCGAGGGATTTCCCCCTCCCCCCGATAAAATAAGATACCTGTTTAAATATATAACTAAAAATAAGGCGTGTCTTATTTCTTCATGCTTTTCCATTAGTATTTTAGTGGTGTCATATTTTATGACTACCATGCAGTGGAAATGTAATTTTAAATTTATGTATCTCATTTTTAGCTTTGGAGTCACAAATGGTGTCGTATATTATATATGCAGCCATATTTTGCGACTGGTGTGGAAAAAGGCCCTTTTTCCACGGTAGTCATATTTCTAAAAGTCACATATTTCATCAAATGATGTTTGGCCACCTATGGTCCTAAAAAAAATTCACTTTTCCACTATGAAAATAAGACATGTCTTATTTAGGTTCGGGATAGGTTTGGATTGTAAATGGAGTCTTATTCTATTTCGAGGGATTTCCACTGTAAAATAAGACAGCTATTTTTATTTGAATATATAACTAAAAATGTCTTATTTTTTATGGTTTTCCACTAGTATTTTAGTGGTGTCATATTTTATGACTACCATGCAGTGGAAAAATAAGTTTAAATTTGTGTCGTTGTACGTATCATCCCTCTGCACACATCATGTTTGCCCATGCGAGGTCTTTGTGGAGTCAAACTGACCCGCTTTTAAAGGGGCGCTCCTTGACCAAACACCATGGGTTAAGATAGTATTTAGGCATAGTGGTACCTGTACAATACAGCGGCATAGGAATATATAATCTACGGCATGGCATAACTCAAACACAGCACTAGCATTCAAAGATGAGACGAGCCTGCAGTTCCAATCCAATGCTCAAACCTCACCTGCTTGTGTTGCACCTACTCAGGTTTTCATGAAGATATCTTCATTGCAAGATTAGGCATGCCAATGCTCTTAATCACACAAAACAAATAGAAGCAAGAAAAGGCAAAATAGTAGCAAAAAGAGGCAAAATAAAGCTAAATAGAAGCTCGTTGATTCCATGGAGCTGCCGGTTTGGGCCCTCTCCTCACGACCCTGCCAGATTCGCACAATAATACTCTGCTTCAAGACGAATGAAGCAGCGAGTATGGCGCTTCTGCAACAAGAAACAAGTGAAAAGAAACAAGAGATGCCTGACAAAGGAAAAATAACCTGGCAATGAGTAGAGTCTTGATCACATGATGCCTAGAAGAAAATCAACAATTTGAGCTTCTGGCACAGAAGGCTTGGTAGCTTCAATATGCAAGGCTCTATTTGAACTTCCTTTTCTCTGTTTTATTCTACTTACAGCAACATAAATAGAGTTCACGAGACTCACATCTCGTGGTTTCTCAATATGCACGCAAAATTGCATGCCCCGCATCTAATCCAGAAGTTTTTATCTGTGATCTAGCAAACAAAACATTGGAAGCATAGATTGAATAGCATATTAGATGGTCTCTTCTTGCAAAAATGATCATGTGGTTCCATCGATCCAATTCGGTTTAAATACAAGGTTGTGTGTACCCAGAAAATCAGGCCCACTCTACGACTTACAATTGCAGCCTGAAACAGATCGCTGGGCACAGCCTAGTTCTGGGCAAGAGGGTGCGAGCCAAATCCGGCAGGCAAAGAGAAACAAGAGAGCTTTCAAATCGAATGCTCAAACACGGCATGCTTGAGCTTTCAAATCGAATGCTGAAGTAGAAGAAGGCGTGGCCACAGCAGAGTTTGAACTTCCCTTGTTTTGCAAATGGCCCATATCTTGGTGCATCCAATTCGCCATAGCCTGCCGCATATTACCTGCGCTCTGATTAGAAACCATGTGCCCCAGGCACATGCGGCCATCTGCACCAACGGACCATCCATCCCTCACAAAAATAAACCCTAAATGCTTCTGTTTCGAATCCAGGATGCCAACAGTCAACAATGTATGTATTCTCATACAGATACAACAAAAAACCATTAACAATCATCCTACATCATATATGATTATGATTTCCAGGCGGAAAAAAAAATCCAAAAATAAATATTTCAGGGAGAAAAAACCCAAAAAAAATTACATTTGGCGCCGGAAAGAAATTCCGATGAGGACGGGTGGGGCTTACGTCGGATTGCTTGGGAGCTGCGAAGTCCGAGTTCTGGATGTGTGCACGGAGATTGGCGGTAGGGTTTTAGGCGGGCAAACCCGTTCCATCTGTGGTGAGGTGTGATTCAAATTTTAGATGGGTGCATGCGGTTTTTTTTGAAGTAGGGGTTGATCCGGTTGAGTTTTTTTCCCCAGTGAGGAGTTTGTGATATGAAGAACGGAGTGGGGTTGGTTGCACAGGAAATAGCGAAATTTCCAAATCACGCATCATATTTAAAGGAAGCTGATGAGATGCGGGGTATCATGAACGATGGACAGGCGAAGGTGTATGATTATGTTGGTACAATCAGAGAATGACTGTACCAACATAATCATTGTGTTGATCTCAATATGGGTATTCTTACGGAGGTATGATTTGTTTGTGTGATTGTGGTATATGTATAAAATGAAAAATGGATGTCGATTGATGTTTTGGTTGCAGGCTACGACAGGGAAGGATGGAATGATGATTGTTTAACATCAAGAGGTAGCTAGTGCTGTTCAACTAGTGATGTTTAGTGAGAATTTGATAGCATTTAGGTAATATCGATTGTATGAGTTTTAACAAGAAGTTTTGCAAAACATATATGTAGAGGTTACTCTGGTTTATAGGATGAACAGTGTAGATGATGCAAGTTGTACTGATTTCGAAGCATATGCATATAGAATAATTGGATCGTTGAAAGATTGAGTATGCTACTGTGATGGAACCCAGCAGCTAAGAGTTGAAACTGGATATTTTATTTGGTATGATAGGTAGTGCATGCGAAGAAAGGTTTAGTTTACATCGTTTTATGGATTTCTGAATTGTTGAGCAATGCTTTATCCATGCTGAAATGCCCTTTGCTCATCATGCTGTCCCATTTTACATACTTTCTGAATATGCTGTCTCATTTTACATGCTTTCTAAGTGTGCAGATCGTTTGGGTTATTTCCTTATGGCCACCAGAAGTCTTGGACCCATTGCACATGGTTTTTGATTGCTTGCATTTTCTCTTATGTTTGGAAACCTCATTGATCGTATGCATGTAGAATAACTGGATTGTTGAAGACTTGAGTACACGATCTCTACGGGACCCAATGAGAAAATCCAAGATTTCTGTGCAGCATTTTCCATCTTAGTTGCTTTATGCCCTAGACATACCAGTTACGGCTGTGCAGCAACATTTTTTCTCTTTTGTTTTTCTATTTTAGTCGCTCTATGGCAAGGAAGTATTATATAACCTCTAGAAAATAATGATCATTACCTTCACGCTTAGGAAATCCTGCAAAATATACCAAAATATGATATTAATAGCTACTACAGGTTGAGCACACCGCCCAATCGAGCTCTCATGTCTATGCAATATGGCTCTCCACGAGCTTAAGAAAGAAGGCTTTAACAATTAAGAGGCAAAGCCTCCATCACAAGATGGGAATTTGTTTGGCAACAAGGTTGCGGTCAGGTTTAAGGACGGAATGTTGAAAGCGAAAAGCAAAAAGCTTTGGAAAAAATAATGACTTTCTCTAGAATTAGATTTCATGGTTAAGGGATAAAGCCGTCCTCTGTGACCCCTTTTCATACTTTTGGACATTGCTCCCTCATACATATGAATCACAAAAAATGCCACCCCAATTCAGAAACAAAACTGCGAGACGATTCCAAGGAAGTAAAAATCGCTTCAGTCTGAGCTCTGCTTGCGAAGATATGTCCAACTGAAGTTTATCTTCTATTTATAGATGTCTCCACGACTTTAGCCTTTCTTTTAGCAAGCACTTGCATGTTATATTTTTGGGGCACTAATTAGAACCGAGCTCGTACCACATCGAAGTTGATTTTTAAATCTTATATACCATTTTTATGGACTATATGTATACCCCATCTATGGCATAGATAAGGACGTTCATTCCTAATTCTTACTAGTAAACGTGTGCCCGGCGTTGCCGGGCTAATGTTCTAGGCGTGTGTTTTTACTCGGCCTTTAACGTCCATATATCCGCAGCTTTTGAGAACATCACAAGTTGATGCTTGCAAGAATGGCCATTATTTGTTTATGTAAACAAAATTGTCAAATAACAGTATTGTCAAAGTATTAACTTTGCATTAAAGGATGGATTTTGTTGCTGCGCATAAGTAAGGGCTCATGTTTTTTTAGGTCTTCAATGTCCTTGGAAATGTCTAAATTGTATGCAGACCTTGAAAGCTATTGATACAATGTAAGAAGTACTTGCCTCACTATGCTCAATTTGCAATAGCTTCACACCCTAACAAACATGCATTTGCAATGAAACATGCTTTGTGGAATTATACTTGTAGAAGGAGAATGACCAACTCATTGCATTTTTTTTTGTGTGTATTTGTCACAGGTCCATCATTTTTTTGTGCAGATCCAGCCAGATCAGAGCCAGTTTCCATTCTGAGTTGTAGAGAGGTAGCAGTGGCGACACCACATGCAAAAACGTGACCCAACTTCCATTTTGTTAGCATTATATATCCAAGAGTATATCAAATTAGGAAATGACTTGACTTCTCCAGTCATTCAAGGTAGCATGACCATGAAGTACATTTGCAAAGAGTTAAATTGACCATGATGTTTGTATGTATGGATGGTTGTAAAATCATCCATGTATTATTACATGGTAAGTGGTCGGATCATTATGATTATACATCATATAATATGGTAGTTCTATTGTAATCAAAGTGACTTCAATCCAAATAAAACCATCATATAATTTCAATGATGCATGAGAAACGAAATATGGATGCAAAACATAATTTTAGAAACGTGTTGTTTAAATACTAAAACCTATTGTAGCATGTAAGCACAGAATGGAAAGACTCAACTATCATGACTGCCACATGGCAGCACCAGAATAACCCAAAATCAAATTTTGTGACCTAAATACACCATATTGTAAAACTAAAGTGGAACGTGAAAAAGAAGATAGAAAAGTCCCAAAGCCCAATCTGCCCGAAACTGCATTACCATAAACCAAAATCACACTTTGGATTTATATAACTCTGCTACGCAGAATCCGTCATGTCTCTCTGGAATGTGAAACAGAAGATAGAAAAGTCCAAAAGACCAATCCGGCAAAAATTGCATTATCATAAAAACAAAATTACACACTTTGGATCCTTCAAATTCAACTATATAACTCTGTTATGTTGAATCTGTCATATGAGCAACTTAATAGAACTGCAATCATATGTAACAACAGCAGGAGATTTGAACCCCAAATATTCCAAACTAATTCATTCTCAGAGAGATAAGCATAAACATAGATGCAGCGCACATTCTGTCCCTGATAAATAAGTACTTCTATCCCTGCGCTTTGCAATAAATTGATAGACAGCAATAAACGCAAGGACACTAAGGTTGTTAACATTACAAAATGCTTCAATACTTGCAATATAGATTATTTTTACAAGAAATTTATCGCCAATGGCCAAGGCCGCTAACATTTCTCTTCAAACTCCCTCTCTATTTCATAAAGTGAGTGTTGTAAGCATTTCCTCCACGAGACTGACTAAATGAAGTTTGATACAAATGCACATGAATCAAATGATAATTGTCATGACTGAGGGGTTAATGACCTCTATAAACTTAAAATCCTGAATCATGTTTTCTTATTGAAGCATGTTTTCTTATTGAAGTTTGGGAAAGGCATTGGGTTGTCATGCCTTACAGATTTTGTATTTGTGTTGGGGTCAAATAATAGGGCAATAGTAGGCTGAAGCGTTATGTTAGCCAAAGGTAGCAACTATCGATGGGATTCAATAATCTAGCATGTAGATGACCTAATCGCACCAACGTTGCCAATAGGCTCCCAAAGGGTTTTTATATCCCTTATTAAAGACCAAGAATGCCATGCTATGTATAGAGAAGGCCAAAATGACTAAGAGGGGTAACCAATCAGAGATCATTTTTAGACCCAATGGGTTTTTATATCCCTTATTAAAGACCAAGAATGCCATGCTATGTATAGAGAAGGCCAAAATGACTAAGAGGGGTAACCAATCGAGATCATTTTAGACCCACCATTGGTATGCAACATTGAGGTGCGATCACTACAAAACCATAGTTTGCTTTTACTTGCCGGATTTGCCTAGCATCGCCAAAGATAAGAGGATGTTCTTAAATGGTCGGATTTGCCTAGCAATATCAAAGCTAAGAGGATGTTCTTAAATGATAAAGGGCTAATGTGTCCATTGGATCTCCTAGGATATGTCTCTAGTACATGTTAATTTACTCTTTGTTTCAAAACCGTAGTTTGATTTTACTTGCTAGGTTTGCCTAGCGCCGCTGCCAAAGCTAAGAGGATGCTCTTAGGAATTCACCTCAAGAGCTTGGCAACGTTTTATTTCTCTATATCAACCATGTTTATCTAGGACCATCGTAAACATTGTGCATCTTGCTAAACTAGCAACTAGAGCCTTGGTTTTCAAACATGGGTTGTCTCAGAACCCGACATATTGAAATTTTCCATAGCATCTATAAAAGTTTTCAATAGCATTTATAAAAGTTGAGATTTAGTAACATCTCTCATGTTTTAAACATCATGCATATTATGCGGTTTTGATTCTAACGAGCAACACAACAAACTAATGCCCCGGATATCCATACGTAAAAGCTTACTTAAGTGTTTTAACTATAATTCAAATACGCCTTTGTGTACATTCCGAACCCCTTCTATTAGGCCATCTTGCAAGTGCATCCTCTCCACCATGGTATCTCCCGGCAAGATATGATTTATTAGAAAACCAACTTGGGCAAAAACATTGAAGATAGAAAATACCAAATTCAATTGAAGGTGCTAGATGATCACGATATTTGCTTCTAAAGTGTAAATGGGAAAACCCCATAAAAAATTCGGGGCACCGCGACTCTATGTAGAGAGTATAGGGGAACATGTTCAATCTACACTCTAGTCCTTCAACAAAACGGGTTCTCCATATGAAGCAAGAACACATTTACTCAAGACATGGCCACCAAAAGTCGATGATACACCCCTTTTCGCTCTCATTGTCCGCTACGTGATCGAAGGTGGAAATGGATACCTAATAAGAATTTTTCAAATGACAACTTCCCGATACACAAAACTTGATAGAGAACTCCGGATCTAGAAGAAAGAAAAAAGGCGGACATTGCTTGTCATTATTGAAAAGAATCTAAATAGTAGACCGCGACTTCAAACTGTTGATAGAAAGACCGGAGGCGAGAAATATCTTGCTTTCTCGATGAGCCGTGGAAGGTACCTATTGAGTTCGATTGTCTATACAGGTTGCTCTTGAGTTCATGTGCCAGACAAACATTGAATCTACATGTCAGAAAAATGTTCTTTGCCATGTTCCATTAATCTAAATGCTGCAAAAGAAAAGCAGAGGATTAGTCATGTGTTTCTTATAGATGGTCGATTCTTGATGAAATCTAAATCTTGCATGCAAAATCAAAAGCTAAATTTTGTGTACCTGTTCTGGTGCTAAATATCGAATTCAACTCCAAACAAAATTCTCTAGCACAAAAACGGATGTAATGCACTAATTTTGGATCCCCATCCAAACTTATAAATTATTCCAAATTAAGCCTGTTCTATAAGGAATGCTTCGGCCAAAAGATTTACAGATCCCACTTGCATATAACCGATATCCACAGACTATATGTCTAGTTATCCCAGGATTTTTTTACACAGTTGACTCTACTGAACCTGTTTGAAATCGAAGAACCCTCCCAAATATAGTCCCCAGTTCATATGCCTTCTTGAAAACCTTCCCTTGTCAAAAAAACCGAAGTAACGACTGGTCATAAAATCCTCCTTTAATTGCATATGAAGCATTGAATAAACACGCACAAAGCGTATACCTTTTGAGAAGGAAAAAAATCGCCATTCACTTGAAAGGCGTGAAGGTAAGAAGATTCTTCAATTTCTAGGGTTGTATAACACTATCGCCTTTAGTATCATCCCTGCAAACCCTCTCGCAACCAATGATTTTGGGCCATCTAAATCGACTAAACCTCTCGGTATTTTAGAAGCATTGTCGCCGGGCCGACCTCTTCATGATCCCCGTAGTAGTTCCCATCCGGGTTGAACATTAAAAACTAAACCTTATCGTAAGTCCGGCCCACGTGCTCGTGGTTACAGGCTCCCCCGATAACGCCGAAATGGAAAAGAGAATCAAACGGAGGGATTGAAACGAAAAACCGGATGATGGGTTATATTCATAAGAGAATCAAACGGAGTAGTTGAAGCTAGAGGTTAATTCGCCATAGCCAAGGCTCGAATTGGACGGAATTGGAAGAAAGACAAAGAAGAGCGTGGAGAGAGTGTTCTTGCCCAACAAAATAAGTCCTAATGCCTTGTCCCGAGGCGTAAAAGCAAGGAACGAAGAAAGGGCCTTTATGCATAGGCGGCCATTTCTCGAAGCCCTTTGAGAGCGGGATGCTCTCGCAAGGATACACACTTGGTATTCAAGATATACTACGTAATCGAAAAGCCATAGCCGAGGAACTAACTAAAGAAAATGCAAGAAACGGCAGATCTAGGGCAAACCCTGTAAAAATCGTCACTTTTGAGCAAGGTTTTGTGGCCGACCTGCTGGTGCTTCCGGGGAGAGGGAACATCTTGAGAAGCCGGAGCTGGAAGGGCGCCGTGGCTGCCCTGGCCGCCATAGCCACAAAAAAACTAGAAAAATGCAAAAATGTTCCCCGAAAAAAAAATTTGACATTTGGCACGCATGCAATGGAGCATCAAAGAATCTTGAAGAATAGAATCAAAGTGAATGCTTTATATATGTTTTGATTAGACAAATATGCTGGTTGTCTTCATGCAGTGTTCTAAAATGAATGTCTGCACTTATATTTCTATGTCCTGTGCTCATTGCAGGCGAATGAAATTGCCCATGGCTGTTCACAGAATATCTATTGTGTGTTTAGATAAGGAAGACAAGACAATCTAAAAGATGATTAAGCAAGGAAGTAGACATTATGTTATAAAAAACATGCTTTTTGATTGTGCAAACATTATGGCAGTCGTATTTTGCAACAAATAGAAAGAAGGCCTAAGGAGGTTAGATAAATAGTCGGGCAGAGCAACCCACAAGGCAACCCACAATGCCATGGCGCATTTTTTATAGTTTCATACTTTTGTTCTGTTCTTCAATTCAATAGAAGTTTGTAAACTAGGCATGGAAACTAGGCTTCCTGGCATGGAAGCCGGACATTCTTGGCCAAGCAGAAAGAGCCTATACAACAACTGTTTCATGCCAATTGTGGCCATTAAAAGGAAATTATTTAAAGGTCGATGGTAGACTCCCATAACAAAGAAATACCACTTTTAACGTCATTACTTTCTAACACTGGATATCCACAACTTCGGAAAGTCAAAACTTCCAGAAAATATCATGCTTTCGGCCATCACTTACTGTTTCAGCAAGACATCAAGTACATTTCAAGACGAGTTTGAATACAGGTATGTACCGGCATAGTTTGACAGGCCCTTGTCACGCAAAACTTCCATCCTCTCCTATGAAGTACTTCAAAGAGCCTTTAAGCAGGCAAAGAGAAACTTCAGAAAGGTGCAGCCAAATGTACTGCTCTCCTGTAGAGTAAATCAGCAAAGACTGACTGGGAAAGCCCTAACCCACAGGCCAAAATCCAAGAGTAATTCAACAAAGATTGGGGGAGCCCCAACCCACAGGCCGAAATCCAGACGCATCTGATCTAATTGCCCATTCGTATAATTGCCCTTGCAGTCTGATCTAATCATGAATGCTTCCTGACAAATGATGGTTAAGGGATGCCAACAGACAGTTTTCAACAGAGTCTGCAGTTATGCTGAAAACTTTCTCACAGAGCCAATATTACGTGAGACACCATTAAGTGACATGCGCTTAACTAGATCTTCATCCTGCTAATTCAGGCTTTAAGACTCAACTCGATACTGTGAGCGTCTTCAGTTACAGTAGGTAAACTTCCTCCCAGATCTGGCTCTCCTGATCTGCCAGCTGTAGCATCATCAGGTCTAGGCTTACTCCCTCCTGTTGCATTTTTATCTTCCACAACAAGTATTTCAGGACGAACAATTCTGCGCCTTTTCCTAATACACTCTGTTTCTTTATTGCCAATGTTTTCAGATTGGCGACAAATGTCTTGTTTGTTATCATTTTCAGCCATGTTACGACGCTTAAAGTCTACTTTATAATCTGCACTGTTGCCACCGGCCCTCATTACCAGCACGCAGAGCAGCACCTCCTCTACCAGTCTCTCTTTCAACCCTTGTTACTTGTGAAGATGAATGTTCCAATTTCTTATTCAGATAATCTCTCATATCATAAGGACTAATTTCTCCAGGGGATAAAGTTATATTCTCATTTTCATGATGTCCAGCCTTTGTTAACCGGTTCTGCTGTCGTATTTCAAGATCCCGGGATTTTACAGGGGAAATCCTTGTATTATCTTGAGGTCCCAGGCGATTGAACACACTAATCTTCCTACTCTTTCTCTCAGTCGACGGCAGTGCAGAATGCTGGGAAGAACTACCTTCCTTTTGTAACTTCCTAACTTTCGACATAGTCGAACATCCATGGTTGGATGTAGGCTTCCTTGAATGCCCACTTAGGTCTTGTTTCCTTAACATCGCTTCCTCGTATAAATCAGATGAATCACTACGCCTATTCTTAACTGTAACAACAAGATTCTCAGAGCTATCTAGATACTTCTGAGAAGCTCCAGGAACACTGTCGTTCCCATCTGATATATAGCCTAGAGGAACTTTGTATCTTGGGGAGATGTTGCCAGCTTCCTTCGCATTTGGCACCAAAAGTGGAGGCAAATGAGCAGTCTGCTTCATGAAATCTTCAGCGTGATAAATCTTTTGTCTTCCAGTTCTTGAATCAATGTCATCTAAGGAGCCTATAGTTGGCAGCTGCCGACCAATATCCATATAAATTGATGCATCATGCCTTCCATGTCCATAAATGCTGCCTCTTACATCAGCAGATGATACATCTGCCACCCTGCCCCGAGTTGATTCATCAATGGGTCGACCTAAGGTAACATTGTCACCATTTATGTTGCTCAGTGGAAATTTCCTGAAATCATCAAGCCCTGACGGAGTCTCAAGACTCATTGACCAATTGTTGCAATCAGTATGAATATGGTTTCTATCGAACTCAGGCATTGCATACGTTAAACCAACCTCAGGTCTTCCAGACACATAACCTCCATACTTTGGAAGTGATCCAAGGGCATCAAAATGATGGGCATTTAAAGACGGCGTTGCTGCTGCTGCCGCCCCGATACTGCTGGTAGAATAGGGAAGCCCTCTTGATACCAATGCCTCTGACAAAGGGTGTGAACTATAACCCAAGGAAACTAGGCTATTGGGGTATTCAACACTTGATGGATATCCCGAAGAAATAGTGGTGTAATCACCATGCACTTTATACTTGGTAGAAACTGTGCTACTGTGTTGCAAGTAATCCCCATTAACTGGCTCAGATAGCCTGGAATCAGATGTCTCTCTCCTCCACTGGTCAGTTCTCCCATAAATAGAAGGCTCATAAAGGTGTTTTGTATCCAGCAAAGATTTGTCAATAACTTTGCTATTAATCATTTCTGGATGGGGGTAGCGAATTCTTGCATCAGCATCTGAATCACACGATCCCCAGGCGAAAAACATTATCATGAGTCTCCGAACCTGAATCTCCAACGTCATTAGAATTCTATGATAAACTATACATGCTGCACAATTAAGTCAGTTTATCCCAAATCAAAGGTACAAATCGTGAAATAAAACAAAATTATGAAATTTCAACAGCAAGTATCATAACCAAGTATACCTGATCATATGACAAATCAAAGCTGAACTTCTTATAGGACGAATCATAATAATTATCACTTAATGGCTTCTCTGAACTCTTGCTCTCAAGCGTAGGACAGTTCTTAACAACTCTAAACCGAACCTGTTAGTAGGACAGTAGCATTAGGCAACGCAAGCTTTTACAAATTAGAGCAAACTAGTGCCTAACATCATACAAGTCTTAGTGACATTCGCAGAAAGGCACTAATTGTGAATCTAGACAGAAATTTCTGTCCACAATTACGAGCCCATACCTGTGCAGGAAATCGTAACTTTGCATCTTCAAAAGCTTCAGGTACTAGATCCATCCCATAGCGTGACACAGCTTCATAGATGCCATAGAGCCGCTTTTCTTCGTGTTCAAACAAAAATAATTTCATCCCCGGTGTAACATGTTTTGCAAAATGTTCATATTTTGAGGGCATACCAAAGACCTTATACTGCAAACACCTCTCCTTCTGACGCTTATCGCACATAAAGATAAGTCCTTCAACATTAGGCTTGATATTTGCCACTTTACCTGCGGAAGCTTCAAACCGTTCATGTTCCTGCCTGGTCTTCTGACCAGTGAACATCTGATCCCTGCTTTCACCTTCTCCATGATACAACCTTGAGTGCCTATGCACCCGGCTAGGCTTTTCCAAAGTCGGCCCTCTGTTTGACCTGTCATGCAAACCATCTGACATCGCATCTCTAGTGTTGTGGTCATAATCCTTTCTCTTGTCCACATAATCGAATCGAGGAACTGCATTTCTTTCTGATGTTTCATGTTCCTTGCCTTTGTCATAGCAATTCCTGCTTGATTCATAGCCATGGTAACCGCTATGTCTTTCAGAAATTTCAAAAGCCCGTTTTGCAACACCAACTTCCTCCCGGCGTATCTTCGCTTCATACATTTTGTAACCTAACAGACCTAGCTATCCCTACCAACTCTGTTACCTACTTATCTAAGATCTACCTATAAAATGATAAATTTACTAGCACTATCAAGGTGATTAACTAAACCTCTGAAAGTAAGTTGACAATTGACCTGGAAACTAAGATCCGGAATATAAAGACAAGCTTCAAGAGCTTGTTACTTATCATTGGACCAGCTTGCCTGTGGTAAGCCACCTCGGCATTCGTTCTAGTCCTGATATATGTGATATCATACGATAACATATGATATTACACACTGTGCTAATAATTCTCTGCTCCAAGAGACTATAGCGAACTTGGGTTAACTTCTTCACTACCAACAATATAACTGCCTTCTTCTCTCTTGTTAGGAAACAAATTTGAAACCTCGTTTGATCCAAATTGCATAATTCTTCTGTCCTTCAGCATATGCGATGCTTAAAAAGCATTCTACTGTTTTCCTTAAACTAGCCCTTTCAGCATAAGAAAATCAGATGCTTTTCAGCCTTTTCTTGACGTACCAGATTTGCAATAGGGCAGAACAAGCCTAGGTTAACATCCACATCCACATAGAGCGGGATTAACGGTAAGAAGCATGCGTGCCATGAGAAAACAACACTTCCTGTTACAGATGACCAACGGCCGGCACTATGATCTCGCAGGACCGCCGGAGACGAAAAACGGAGCCGATCCTAAAACAAAGTTTTGCTTGTAAGACACAATTTCCAGTAAAGCTTTGAAAGCAAGACAAGGATCCAAAAGCTCCTCCACTGTTATAAGCGCCAAATCGAACAGAGCAACGAAAAAGGGAAAGCGAGAAAAGGCAAAGGGGCTACAACAAAGAAGGGGGTACAGAGAAGGCGCAACGACTCATCAACAAGCTCGACAGCCCAGATTGCACCGATGCGATACGACGTATCTCAGCCGTCCATTTACAGCGGCGCCGCGGATGCGCCGCTTCTACCAGTGGCCCCAATTTGTGTGGCCACGGTTACAGCCTGTTCTGCCACGTCGCCTTGAGGCAGTTAATGACTTCCTTTGTTAAATAAAATCTTGATCTAGGGTCGCCCACCACCGAGGGTTCGAAATGGGGGGTTCGACCTGAAAAATCTGGCCATTTTTAAAAAAAATCGATAACAAAAATTTTTTTTGGCGTTTTTTAGGCTAATTTTATAAAAAATTTTAAGGATTTTCAGAAAACTATATACTATAAATCCATATATTTCCAGTAGCCTTAAATATAAGCAGGCATTTTTACTTGTCATGGCGATTTCTAATTTCGAACCCTGCCACCACGCGAGTCCCGACTCATTGGCGACCTTGGTCATAGGGGGTTCGCCCCTCCCCTTGCCAGTGCCACCCCGTGCCATGCTTCATGCGGCCGATCAGGTGACCACTTTAAACTGATCTAGTTTGAGCCCTCTTTCAACCCTCATATAAAGATCTACCTGCATAACCTGGACATATTCTACTCGGGCCTTCAACAAATTTATAATGATTTTCAATTCCCTCAATCAAGGGTATGGAATGCGGATGAGATTGGCATGTAGGCAGGCAAGGTTGAAGGTCTACAGATTATTGTAAGGAAAGGCACTGAGATATTAGTGAGGCTATCACGAACACTAGGGAGTGGTGACAATCTTAGTCTGTGTGAATGCAGAGGGATTTAGGCTGCCAAACTTGTACATTTGCAAGGGCAAGAGGATGAACGCAGATTATATAAGTAGGCGTGAGGACGGGGATGTTCAAGCAGTGCAGTCAATGCATGGATGACAACATGACTCTTTGAAGTCATAGCTGACTCATTCTTAAATGGGGTGCCTGGTGGTGTTTCCCCATAAAGGCTATATTTGATATTCTTAGATGGCCATAATAGCCATGTTGATTTAGTGGTAATTGTATCTGCCAAAGAGCAAGGCATCCACTTTGCCCCTGCTTCCATCTCATACACCTCATAGACTACAGATGTTGCATGATTGCTCAACTTCTAGAAGATTCTAGAATGTTCTAGAAATTCTACAATATTCTGTAAAGTTCTAGAACTTCTAGATCCCACAACTACTACAAAAGATAAATCACATTTATGGTCTTCCATCGGACCACAAAAACCAATGAGGCGATCCTCTTGTGCAACCCAACAAACAACAGCTTTGATCACAATTTCATCTTCTGCCACAATAGGTAAAGTTTTTCCTTGTAGATCTCATCGTGGTTGATATGCTAGGACCAGCAAAACTAATAGATAAGAAATTATGCATGCTTCTCCCTCCCCAAATCTTTATGGTCTCAAATAATTCTTTGGTGGTGCTTTTATAGCGTCTTTTGTGACCAGGCCAAATGATGTTTTGAGCAATATCTGTTAAGAAATTCCATAGGCTAGGTCTACCATCAAACTTTCCTCCATAATATGCCTCTATAATATCAGCATAAAATGGGACAACAACATCTGATAAGCACTTGTCAACTGCCAGCATGTTACGCTCCACTATATCCTCTAACCTCTCCTCTTTATTCATCTCTGGAACTTTCAGCTCCAACACATGCCTTGCATAGTTTTCCTCATGGATCCGTGAAGCACAATGGCTCTTAAAAAATTTGTGGATAGTATCCTTGGTGCCTGTACCATAGCGCATGTTGCATCCAACACACCAAACGTATGGCTTGCCTTTGCCATCAAGGTCTCCTATCATCAACTCAGATTGATCTAGCCGCCCACTTTGTCTCAATTCTCGAACCAATGTGTCATACAACTTGTTCCACTTGTGTGACTGAGCTTTTGTAGCCAACTTGGAATGCATCTTCTTCGTATTATTTGCTGCATTTACACTTGATTTTTCAATACTCTCGGTCCCATCTTCATCCCCGCCTTCATTCTCAACTTTTACTGCAGATGTCTTGGCTCTCTTTGCCTTGGGATCATCATTCTCATCTATAATATTCACTCTTGCATCCACTCTCACCTCAGTTATTCTTAAATGAACTTCAGCTGCTGTTAGAGTGTACCGTTGTTCTTGCTTTAAAGATAAATGGGTGCTCCTATCTCCTAAAAAAACAAAGCGATACCTGTGCAAAGCTTCCAGCTTAACACTATCAATTTTCTTTCTCAAATCTGCATAGCTGCAACCCTGCCTAGCTTTCACAAATTCAGTTTTCGATGTATTGCCTTCTAGGAAGAGAAAGATGGTCTGCATCTCGCAAAAACAAAAGAGAGGACTTAGAAAATAGAACTATATTCTCAACACCTTAGAATGCAAGCAAGAATACGAAACTAGACATGCCACATTTACATCATGGAAACGACCACAAGAAGGGAGATCAGGTTGATCTGCTCCACGTTGTCCTTATGTGAGTCACTAGTTAAAGTTAAATCTACTCTAAGGGACATAGCTTTGTACACTAGTATCTCTGCCTCCACGCATTGCTTGGTATCGTTTGGTGCTGCTAGAATCATACCCATTGAATCCCAATAAATCCAATAAAATCCTATGGTCATAGAACATTCACAATCGAGTAGCAATGCCCGTCGGAGCCTCAACTTCTCTTATATAAGAAGAGCAAATCCTTACATAGAAAGAAAAAGAAAGATCCAAGCTAAAGAAAGGTTTCTATAATGAAAATTTTCATGATCATAACAAAAGCTTAAGCTTGAGAGTATCGAACTTTAAAAAGGACAAAACTAACAAAAGCCCAAGAACTAGTTAAAGACATAAAAAATGCTTTGCATTTCCTTAAAAAATACCTATTGTGAATGGAACATTGCACAATACCTACTGTGAATGGAGCAGGCACAATGATTCGAAACTCCATCCAACTCCGATATGCACTTCAGTATGAAAGTGAATTAGAAACAGTCTATTATCAGATTATCTAAGCAAGGAAATTGTCCAAGCAAGGAAATCGTCAGGGGGGGGGATCACAAGTAAACTCTAGCTAAAACTTAGGATCCTAGAGGGAAACAAAAAAACAAAAACCAGGGGCCTTGCCTATACGAGCTTCAAATATCGACCTATTCCGAACCCAAATCTCTCAAAGCACCCCTTGGCGTATCTACCAAAGTGCAAAGCTCGCCTGCACCACCCCTTTGCGTATTTGATATGTTCCCACTAAAACCTCCTTGTATTTTTAGTGTACATATATGTACGCCATAGCCAATAAAAAACCCCTTATCGTCCACGCTGATATCATTTAGGCATAACAAATGTGAAGCCCCCTTGGATCGGGTGCTATCTTGTACAAGATCCCCCTTGATCGTGTACACTAACAGTGCCTCATGCCCCTGGGGGTTTAAGCTAGGGAACGTCCCAGACGATCCCATCATTGACATGATCACGCTTACCTCATCATGACCCTTCTATGGTCATGTGCACATACCGTGCATCGTGACATAGAGAACATCCGAACGATGATCCCATCATCGCCCACGATCCCATGCCTACTCATGCATGACCTCTTCAGTCACGCTCCGAAGGTTTTAAGCTAAAAACCCTCCACTGATCCCATCATCGCACACGATGTTGTGCTCCTCTCACATGACCCACCCATCTCATTGGCGATCGGGCCTAGAGAGCGCCCGGGGAGGGGGATTTCATCATCGCCTATACTCCAAGATCTTCACGTATGCATCTCAACTATTCTAGAATGTATATGCTTCCTGCACTTACACTAAGACATACACAAGCTTAGCTAAGAGCACTTGACAGGTTGGCGTCGACAAATTTGGAGATGACTTGGCCATTGAATTGCTCCATGGCTTCTGGGTATTGCTTCTCTAGATCTTGCTTTAATACCCATGTTACGTCTTCCACGGGCAAGTGCTTCCACTTGACCAAGTATTGGAGGAACTGAGACCTTCTTGTCTTCTTAAATGCTTTCTCGAGAATTAGCTCGGGGACTATCTCAATTTGCTCCTCCATCATCTCCAACAAGGTTGGAGTCTCCAAGACCTCTTCCGGGTTTGGGATATGCCTCTTGTGAATTTTTAGATGCGCGGGTAAGTCAAGCGTATATGACTGGCTCCCTATTTGCTTGACAATCTTAAAAGGCCCCGCTTATCTTGGAGCAGGTTTCCTAACAATTGAAGATGCAGAGCTTTGCTTGCTTCACCTTTACTTGAGCCAAACTTTATCTCCCACAACAAACTCTCAAGAAGTTTTATGTCTATCTGCTAGACTCTTCTGATGTGCCTTTATTGTTTGAAGATATTCTCGTACTTCTACCACAAGCTGATGTATATGTGCCGAAATTGTTGAGAAACTTCCACCTTGGACATTAGATTGTGCCATATATCTGGGGTGAAGCGTTGGTAACCATAACTGATCATGAAGGGAGACATCTTTGATGACTCTTCATAGTATTGTATGCAACTCGACTAGGTGGATGCGATCGGCCCATTTGGATTGCTTATTTCAAACATAGTTTCTCAATATGTCCTTCAAAATTATGTTGGTGCATTCCATTTGCCCATTTGTCTACAGATGATAAGCAGAACTATTCCACAACTTGGTGCAGATCACGTTGAAGAAGTCTTGCCAAAAGTCGCTGAAGAACTTCGGATCTCTATTGGAGATAATCACCTGTGCATTCCACGCAATCTAAAAAGTCTCTTTAGTAGACAAAAAAGCCGGATCCAAAGCTGTGTCTGTGGTGCGGCATTGCAAGAATATGCCCTTTTTGATAACTTATCTACCACAACCATCAAGGCATCAAAGCTCCTTGTTTTCCTTGGAAGGCCCGCTATGAAATCCATGCTGACAACTTCCCACTTGGCATCTGGCCCCGCCCAAGGTTCCAAAGCTTCCAGGATTCGAAGTTGTTCTGCCTTTGTCTGCTGACACAACTAACATTCTTGGATATGCCTGACTATTTGCTTCTTCATGCCCGGCTAGAAGTAGCTACTTATTTTGAAGTAGGCCTTTGTAAATCTTGCCGGGCCTAATAGGGCTATTATGCGTGTCATGTAAGATTAGCTTCCTTACTCCTGATGCTTCAGATACACATAGCTTGTTTTTGTGAAATAAATTATGTCTTCCTTTTTAAAATGTTTGAAGGTCTCTCGTTCCTTATCTGTCATTGCGCACTTGCAAAGACTAGCCCATATGTGCTTGAACTCCATGTTAGAGGAGATGGATTCTTCTATCTTCTTGCCGAATTCGCTTATCGATACGGAGATGGCATTGCAAAATGATACTTCAAAAGTTTGCCAACAAATGGTGCCATCTCAATTTCTCCAAGACTCTCCTCAAATGGATTGCATGCTTCTCCATTGATTTGTTGTAGATCATGATGTTGTCGAAGAAAAATTAATGACGAACCCGTCTAAGAAATCTCTGAAGATGTCATTCATCAAGCGCATAAAAGTCTTTGCAGCATTCGATAGACTCAGGGACATTACTGTGAACTCATAGTGTCCATTCTGAAGCGGTCTTATAAATATCTTCCCCCTTCATCCTTATGATGATTGCCCGATCTTAAGTCAATTTTGTAGAAGAATCTTGCTCCGTGGGGCTAATCCATTACACCGTCTACTTTTTGAGCTGCCAATGGTTGAAATACATCTTCTGACTTCCATTCTGGCCGAAAGCATCCCCAAGTCGAGCAACTCCTACAACTGCTTCTTTAGTTCTGCTAGCTCGGGAGTGCTCATTCTATAAAGAGCTTTGATGGTCGGCTCTGCATCTGGTGTAAGAGTGATTTCACACTCTACGTCTCTATAGAGCAAAAGCTCTCAAATTTCATCCAGAGATATATCGCGGGGACTTCTGATTAGCTTAGCAATCAACCGAGGTAATTGTTCTGAAGTAGCATCTTCCTTCTTACTCTTGTTGTCGGGGTTGACGACTCGACACCATGGAGGGGGATCTCATTATTGCCTACACTCCAAGATCTTCGCATATGCATTTTGGATGCCTAGAATCCAAAACAGGGACTCGAAAATGTCCTTCGCACAACTTTTTAGGGCAGAAATTCATGGCAAAGCAGAGAAGTTGCTCAAAACGCATTTTGGATATCCAAAACAGGGGGCTCAAAAACGTTCTTCACGCAACTGTTTAGGGCTGATATGAATTAGGGCAAAAATTTAGGATAACGCAAAGAAGTTGCTCGAAGCACGTTTTCGATGCTTGGAATCTAAAATGGGGGCTCGAAAACATCCTTCGCATAACAATTTGGGCTAGAGGGCTGAGAGGCCGGGGGCGTGGGGCAAAACCCTAGCGAGAGAGTTGGCAAAACCGTAATCCTAGAGAGAGAAAGGAGGAAGGCGCTAGAGAGAGTGGAAGGAAGGTGCTAGAGGTCTTCTTTGGACTGTTGCAACAGAGTAACATACACCAAGCAAGCCATAGGCCATCACCCAAGCAAAGCGATTTTTCAAAAAATTCTGCATCTAGACTCGAATCCACTGTTAGTCTATTTATGGCAAAAGACACAAAAAATTGGGTACAAATCAATTGTGCCTAGGTATTCTATACAACCTTGTCCACTATAACAGATATGCGATCTTAGAAACAAAGCATACCAATGAGTTCTTTGGAGCAATTTGGGACAAAATCCCATACACATTGTAGTCCCCAATTCATCTTGGCTACAACACTAAGTGTTTCGATGGCTACAACAACAAATCCAATTGCAGACATTAGTTCCTAGAGCTCCCATGAGGCATTCATGCTTTTTAAAGCTCCGCAAAACAAAGCATCTGGCACAGGCAAAGCAACTTCTACCATAGTGAGAAGAATGAGCAATCAACAAATTACATGCAATATCGGTTTAAGCCCATTACAACTATATTCAAGTATATATATATATCAACATATACCTGAAATATTCCCACCCAAACAGAAGAGTGAGTGCCCTTTACGGCAACCCAAAATGAGGCTTTCTTACTAATCTTCCCTTTCTCTTCTCAGTAGCATCTTAGCTTGACCTGACCATGGTGTATATTGTTTGTGAAGGACTTTACAATTCATGTATTTTTCCTCTTCTTTTTGGGTTGCCCCTAGGGGGGAAAACCCTCGTTTATGTGGGTTTGTGGCATATCCAGGTATATGCTGGCATATGCCTAAGATATCCTGGTGACTGCTCCAAACTGGCTGTTGCCAGTAAACTAGCGGTCAGACCTGTTCCCGGTTGGTGCTGTTCGAACGAGTTTCATACTGTGGAGTGCAAGGATAAGCTTCTAGGTTAAATCATTTGTTGATGCGTACAAGGTGGGAAGCAATTGTTGTTTGCTTTGGAGATTCGGCCTCTCATTTTAGGAAGATGCATCACCAGACTATGCATAAGTTACTGTGGTCAGATTTACTGTCCGCATTCCGGCAGTCCTCTATTTGCTTCCCCTGCTTGTTTCTTCGTGCATCTTTATCAGCTTGAATTTTTTGAGACAGCATGCCTTTAATGACGATCTTCATTGCCACCTTGTAAGATTTTGGCTTTTCTGGCTGGATATCTGACATGCAAATAAGAAATATCCCAGGTTGTTTTTATTTTCTAGAAATATAGTATATCAATGGTGCAGTCTTTCCTGTGGCATTTATTTGAATCTAACAAAAGCTTTCAGCCGAATTTTGGCTGTCTACTTTATTTCCTAGATTGCATGTGAGAAAATGCGTAGGCTTTACAATCCGTACTATATCCCTGCTTTGTTATTTGATACCATGTTTCTAGGTGTAAAGCAACATAGGAGAAGAAATTACATGCTTGCAATAGATTGTCGAATAGATTCTTCTATCCCTAAAAGAATTTTTCGTTATTCATTCTATTGTGCTGTATATGGGAGAGAAGCCAAGAATTATGTCTTTTGCGCTATGAAAAAGCAGGAAGGGGAATCATTATATTCACATGTGTTGGATATAAGGAAGCACAGAAGCAAAGAATTTTGGTGATCTGAAGGGATTCATATGTGAAAAAGACTAAAGAGCCAGAAAACTTGCCTGTTTTGGATATTCTAGCAAGAGGGATATTATATTTACTTCAGCCATGAATGGCCCAAATGTGGCAAGAAGAAAGAACCGGCATGCGGTAATTTGCCTTCAAAAGAGGGCAATAATAATCGGAGGCAATCGCCGTAATTATATGGAGATGATATGACATCAAGCAAAACATGCGGCACTAGAAGCAAGTGATTTCAAATTGCCGGATGCCCACAAATACCGTGATCGCGGAATTAAAACCGATATCCGATGGTAAGTGTTGGATTTATTCTCCGCTTAAATCTTAAAGCTAGCTTGTCTATAATAAAAAAGGTTCTTTTTTCTTTTGTCTTGGCAAGACAATCATTTAAGGCAATTGTTCTACTTTGATAGCAGATACTAAAGATGGATTTGGTTTGCTTAAGACTCATCTTAATCAATGATAATGGGACCATATATCTTTTTACATCGGGAATGAAGCACTTAGGTCCTATGCTATCATGGTCAACGATTTAGATCGAATCAGGCAAATGGGAGGTGCAGATAGATATGAAAATCCCCAAATGTTCGAATCAAGACTCGCCATTACCAATCTATCTGAAGATGAGTGCAAACGTATGCGCAACATAGGATTACATTTACATTACACTCGTCCCTCCCTTAGATGTTGCATAGGTCGAGAACAGAATAAAGTTAGATCAGTACAGGCTAAAATATGTAGGAAGCCGAGTAGTAGCTTCTCTCAAAAAACTTGTTCTCATGGAATATTATGGTCTCAATATATGCCCAAAATGGTCGTCAACTGGATGCAGCTTTCAGCAAATGCTAGGAAAAAAAAATCTAGTCTCTAATGCCATGATTACAGCATATGTACAATATGTTAAGGTATCTCTTCAGCTCTTTCAACAAGTGCAAGCAGAAGGATTTAAGTCGAACAAAGGATCATTTATCTTATCTTCGAAGACACCAATGGGCTTGAATATGCAGGTAACATCAATTTCCTTTCAGAGCATTCAAACATCAGTATCTGCTTATAAGCGAGCTATATTTCTGATGCCTTGTGTAGTACCTCGAGTGTGAAGCAGATGAAAAATCTTCACAATTGGTGCATTTCCTTTGTGAACAGCAGGCAAAAAAAGTAATTGTGTAAGTTCAATTTCTAATCTTCTCAGTTCTCCTCACTTATTATTGTTAAAATCATTATCTTGCATGGACAAATTCAGCATCATTATCCTTCTGATGTAATGCATGACCCTCTTGATTGTGCCTTTGTTCTGTTGAGTTATCAGGTGACTTGGTTTTTAAGGCTTAACTAACCAGTTTTCTATAGCTACTTTATGACATTTGCATGTGTGGAATACTGGGGGACAATCTTACCATTGTTAAAAGAGTTGGAAGGACTATCAATCACATCATTGCATGGAAGGATGAAACAGGTTCGCTTTGAAACATAGTCTAGGTGTTGTCTTTGTACGTGCTATATTTACAGTAAAAAAAAAATTGTTGATTAGTTACCATTTTAGTCAGCTCGAGAAAGGGCGCTAGCACATTTCTCTGGTACAGATGCAGCCATTCTATTTTGTACGATGTGGCTGCACATGGTCTAGATGGTGTTGATTGGATTCTTCAGGTATAATTTTGTTGATTGCATGCTAGGTAGTCCATCTCTAAGGTAAAATTATCTTCTGCGGTATGATCCACCTCAAGACCCCAATATGTTTGTCCACGGGGTTGGTCGAACTGCTTGGATGGGCAGGTCTGGAGATGCACTTGTATTTCTATTACCTAAGGTATATGGTATAAGGTTTAGTCAAGGGGTTTAGAAGCAGTAGTTTCATTTGGAATAGATCTTGCCTTGGGAACGCTGGAGATGCACTAGTATTTCTATTACCTAAGGTATATATGGTATGTGGTTTAGTCAAGGGGTTTAGAAGCAGTAGTTTCATTTGGAATACATCTTGCCTTGGGAGAACTTACATGCTATGACTAAAGCATGCAGGAAAATACTTAGTTGAGTTCCTGCGGCTGAGAAGGGTGCCCATGGAGTCAAACGTGAAGTCTAATAATGTCAAAAATATCATTCCATCGGTAAGTTATACTAGCATTTCCTTTCCATCTGCTAGAATAATGGAATAACTCATTAATTATTTTACATAGGTTTTCTTTCCTATCATTTAGTGTTTGTCCTTGTGATGTTGGCATCGTCATATCATTGCCAGATACAGTCAACAGAATGTTCAATTATTTCATTACTTTGATGAAACCATTTTCTTTTATGTGGTTCAAAAACCATTTGTGTCTTATATTGGGCTACAGTTGCGTGTAGCTGCCAAAGATGATCGAGATGTGATGGAGAAAGTATTAAAGGCTCTTTTGTCATATGTGCGTGCATATAAGGAGCATATTTGCACATTCGTTTTTAGGTATTTTATTTTCTTTCATTCAACAATTTGCATCAAATTCATTTAAACAAACTAAACCAAGGCTGCACAGTCATTTTTAGGTATTTTATCTTCTTTCACTTGACAATTTGCATCCATTTTGTTACAGCGATTTAAACCACTTCAAGGCTTTAAACTTACCTTGTTGTAGATGTGATTTTCCAAACTGTACTTCTCTTGACCTTTGTATGGGTCCCATGACCTATTGGTCTTCGTGGACGTAAAAAAATCTATTCTACTCTATTCTATTCTTAACTTCTTTATTATATCATTTTGAACCTTATAACTGAGCATACTCTTCTAGTTGTCCATTTAGGCCATATTATTAATAGGAAATAATGTTTGACCAAAACTTCCATTGCGAACTTCATGCCACTTAACTTAATCAGAAGTCATTTCTTATTTAAGACCTTATAACTGCACATACTCTTCTAGTTGTCCATTTAGGCCATATTGTCAACAGGAAATATTGTTTGACCAAAATTTGCATTGCAAACTTCATGCCACTTAATCAGGAGTCATTTCTTATTTGAGATTGTTTGCACAGCATCTGCGAAATAAACATTTTGCATGATAGGGATCATGTTATGTGTTAGCCTATTTGATGTTGCTAATCTTTTGAATTTCCTCTGGAATATCTTGTTCTGTAGGTGGAAAGAATTGGAGCTTGGCAGAGTTGCAATGGATTATGATTTACTACAGCTACCGTCAATGCCAGAGCTTAAGCGTGGTTTTTTCTCAAGAGAGCATTTCGTTGCTGCTGATGTTGATGTAGCCTCCATAAAATATAAGTACGTGATATCACGTTTATTTGAATGTCTTTGAAAGTGTTTGTTTATAGCTGATGTTTTAATGTTTATGTTAGGAGCAAAGCCCGTGAAAAGGAGAGGAAGAAGAAGCAGCTGCTTAAACAGGAGAAAATAGCTAGGCTGTCTCCAGAGAATAGCTGTTGAAATGAATGCTCTGGAAAACTCATCCAAGCAGCTTAAACCAAAAAGGCGGAGAAACAAGGGAAACCATGATGATGAGGAGATAGACAATGATTATCGTTTACTAAAGAAGCTAAAGAAAGGAACCATTACTAAAAATGAATTTGACAAGTTGATTGGAGCAGAAGATTCATTAGAAGACTGCAGACCAGAGCAATCAAAGTGACACATGATGAATGCCATTCTCCGAAGAAGGGAAAAAAAAAAAAATTATTGTTTAGCAAGCAAAAACCCGAGTGCAACAGGTTGCAAAAAACGAGGAAAAGATAGCAGTGAAAGGACAACCAAGGCAAATCTATATATATTGGGCCCTGCATGGGCCCTGCGTGTTTGCAGTGCACAGCAGTGTTCCAAAAAGTTTTAAGTAATTTAGCTAATTCTGCTGAACACACAAGCTTTCTTTTAAGGTTGCCTTCTGCTAAAGAAAGGAACCATTTCTGAGGTGAATTTGACAAGTTGACTGGAGCAGAAGATTTGTTAGAAGACTGCAGACCAGAGCAATCAAAGATGCATTGTGAATGCCATTCTTAGAAGAAGAGAAAGAAAGAGAGATTATTCTTCAGCAAACAAAAATACAAGTGCAACAGGATGCAAAAAAGGAGTGAAAGCAGTGAAAGGACAACTAAGTCATATTATTTGCTGCACAGCAATGTTTTAAAAAGTTTTTAAGTAATTTAGTTAATTCTGCCGAACATATTAGCTTTCTTTAAAGGTGGCCCGTTGCCTTTTGAATGGTGTGGTTTTGGTTTTGTTTGGAGTTGTAGTTTAGGGCGACGTTGTTTTTGGTGGGGCTTTTGATTGTGGGGAACATGTCTTTAAACATCGAGGAGCTCTAAATGACTACGCAATATAAGATGTGTCTTTGCAAAGCTATAGTAGAGAATTAGTTCGATTTGTTAAATGATGGAAGGATTCTAGTGAATGACTGAAATTTGTTGTCCACTATTATCTGTATTGTTATTAATAGTACCCTCTTTTTCTTACTTTACCTAATTTTTTCTTGACATGATCACGCTAACCATTTAAAACTGAACTAAAATGGTCCTAATGATGTCATTTGAAACATCTACATGTATGTTAAGCTGTTGTCTCTAATCTGGAGCAATAACTAAAATAAACTTGTTTTTGTGAAATAGCTATTGGAAAGGCATTTTAAGGCATTCATAGATGATCTTTGAACTATAGCTGGGCAATAATCGTTACTCTCTTTTCTTGCACGTCGATATCAAATGCCTTAAACTTCGGGTTGGAATGGCAATGGCACCGTGAAATTTGCCTAATGCCTTAAACTTCGGGTTGGAATGGCACCCTTGAAATCTGCATGCTCAAAGCTTCAAAAGGAATGGTCTAGGACATCTAAAATTTATAAGAATCTTGGAGAATGTAAAGGGTGTTTAGAGGGAATAGTTGGACAGTCTCTAATTTTGGGATATCTTAAGGGAATTCATGACATCTAGGGGAAATGTGCCATAGGTCATTCTGCTGTGCCATGTGATCAAAAGTGAAAGAAGTTTCATTTGGAAGATGTAGCAAAAATGCACCTTCCTTACACCTTCTCACCATATTTCAATGGTCGAGACTACTTCGTCTTTGATCCTTGTCCCTTATAAGGTGGAATAACATGGTCTTTGACCACACTATTTGATCAATCTAAATATGTTTGAACTCCCCATTGCCCACAAAAAAGAGAGAAGGCACTACCGATTTCCCTAGTGCTACACCTAATTGTTTTATGTGTTCGAGATTCTCTCTCTATTCTATATTATTTCTATTCTCTTTATTCTCTTCTATGGTAAGACCCTGAATTGCCATGCCCAAAGTCATGGCTTCTACATCTCGTTGTGAAAGTGGCCATGATAATTGTAAGTTTAAGTTAGTCTGGGAAAAACCCACTTCAACAATGTACAACAGTGAGGATAGGTCCCATCAATGTGAGTGTCACGAAACGAAAACAAGAAACATGAAAACACACTCACTCTCGGGCCACTGAGGGCAACCCTCCGTGCGCAGCACCTTTTTATTTTAGGGTTTTACATGGGACAATGCGAGATCCTTGATTCCAATAAATTTATCCAAATTCTGGGCCCATTAGATTCCAAACATATTCATCCCAATGGTGGAACCTCTTTGCATATAATAATAATGATTGGATTTGTCTTTCTATCATATTCCACTCTTTTGCAATGGTGAACATTGTGCACAGCAAAACAACTTCCCAAATTTAATAGCAAAATCCACTTTCTACCCAAAGGAGGCATAATCATTCAACGACCTATGCATATAAAACACATCTTGCAGTGAATATAGATGTCATATTCAGAAATACCATAGCCCAGGCCAGCCATGCCACCAGATTAGAACTCTTTCAATCCTTGAATCCAAACTCAACTAATACTCCCTGAAGCATTATACAAAAAAAAGGACCCTTAATTTTAATATTCGTTAGAAGGTCATCAAACTGAAAACAACATACTTACATTTGGGTCGTTGATACCATATGCAACACAATAATGTTCCTGCCAACCAACAAGCAAAATTTCATCACGAACTGAAAACATTCAGAATAGACAGCTCATACATATAATTGAGAACAAGCTCCAAAGACTAACAGCATCAAAGTATTTGTTTCTTACCTGCATGATATGCCACTCCTCAAATTCATCAAAAATCTCCAAGCGTTCAATCCTATTTGCAGTAAACGTGTATCTAATTGGTACGCTATTCTCCAAAAGATGCATATCAGTCTAACCTTATCACTGACCTCCTTTTATCATGTACGTCAAGATGCTGCTTGTAGATTTGTTCCATGCTCAAAGCCACAGTTCTCTATTCCATGTCATCAATGGCTTATGAGAACAATATTTCATAAAAGAGAAAGAAGGGATGTAGTAAAACCTGCCATCCAAGTTCTGTAAACCGTCTTCTTTTTGCCTCCAAGGTTGGGGTATCATGAATGCCTAAAAGTGGGCAACCTCTACTCTGAAAAATGTTCCAAATTCAGCAACATAGTTGTTTTCAATACCAATATATTTGGGAAAAAGAGTCCAAACTGGAACATAAAGAGTCTAATAAGAGTCTAAGATCTCTAATGCACAATTACCTCAAGATTGATAATCATCTGTCTTCCAAAAGCATCATCAGGCAATATCTGGAACCAAAAGCACAAAAAAGGAAAAAGAAGATACTGAGCAAATCAATTCAAATGCGATATCAATGATATTCGAATGATAAATCAATGATCAATTCGAATGCTATTACAATGTGATCGAACGATATATCAATTCACCTGCTCATAAATCACAAATGCAGCTGTGCTGAACTTTTCTGCGACCCAACGGATAATAGCGCGACTACTGTCAGGCTCCATATAAATAAGGACACACTCTGCAAGAATCAGAGTTGGCAAGCTGAAATAGCAACAACAAACATAAGTTATAACATGTAATACTCTACCTATCAATTATGCTAACTTCACCTGGGATCAAGCTGCGCCTGCTCATACATAGAATTCATCCTGGTGATATCTCGCATATCAACAGGAAGGAGCTTGTAATGGTCACTTTTTACTTCTCCTTTATCTGCATAGACACAACAAGTAACATTCAGCTATTGTGGATATGTTTTAATCCTACCATGTATAGTAACTTTTCTCATTTCTAATGTACCATTAATATTTAATGGCAAATATCACGCAGCCATTCCATCTATGTTATCTAAACAAATCTCACATCACTCTTTTTGGTCAGAGCAAATGCCAAACTTGTTGGCCACATGGAAAAAGGATGAACTTCATTCTCCATATATATCCTAGGATAAACAAACATATCCCGGCCCATTTTGACTTCATCTCTCATAATCAAACTTATGGTAGGACGTATCAAATACAAAAGCAATCTAAAGAGCCATCTGGGCACATCAGTTGCACAATTTGTTAGCTCTTTCTTTTAGTTAGCCTTCCTTAAATGTGTGTAAATGCAGGGAGAACTTACAACCTGCCTGGCAAAATGGATGCTGACGTCCCTAACTTGCTTCCTAATGGAGCACGTGATGCAATGAGAGCAGCTTTCCTACTTGTAACCTGATATTTCCAAACGTTTGTAATTACCTGACGCAAAGAACTCGTAACTAGTCTAAACTATAGCCAGAACACCATACCTCTAAGAAGTCAAACTCCACGTACAAAAATGGAGCTTTCCCCTCCTCCTATATAAACATAACAAGCCTCAGACAATAACACGCATGAATAACAATCTGAAATTTCCATGGCTATACTTCGAGTTGAAAATAAGTTGTATCGAATCCAGCCCCCAGAGATAAGATCTGTTTCTTGCTTGAAGGATCCGATGCCAGAAATTGCGAAATAAGTCGTCTGATAACAGCCCATCGTGCATAATACCCTTCAATCGAATGCTAAATCGTATCAGCACACGACAGTGAACTAGAATAACATTGAAAAAAAAAAAAATCTTACACCTCGATTGATTAGTGGAGCCCGTTTGACAGGTCTTCTCACGAAAAAGTGCACATAATTATCACGTATATAACCTTTCTTCACACACGATCTACATAAAAGGGATGACCTAGAGATTAAGAACAACAATAACAAAGGAAGCAAAAGAAATGAACATGGAAAATACAGTTTGCTAGCAGAGGCGTCGTCATTGGTTGCCTGAACAGCGGCACATCCAGGTGCAGATGCAGATGACATTTACTCCAATATTGCTCTCCGTCCAGAGAAAGCATCGAAACCCCGAATTCTAAAGGCCTTGGGTACACATACCGTATGCGTATAATAATATTTCAATGCATACGATATGGTCAACCCCCAAATGTTGGAAGCAAACCAGAAAATCTCCTAATGTTCCTCTAAAGGGTCGAACATTTCAAGTGGTAGGTTGAAACTACGTGTGAGGACCCCTGAAGTCCTCTTGATGCCAGATGTGATTCCTGATCCTCAAGACAAACAAAAGAAGGTACTGAATCTTCATTTGTCTAACTTAAATGTTTTATTCAGTCTATGACATTTGATATTTTGGCAGGTCAAGATGGGTATCCAATTTGCTGAAAGGCAAACTGACGGAACAGGATCCACAAGCATAAGTTTTGATTCAGCAGTTTAGACATCAAAGAATACTGTCAATTTGAGGGGCCTGCGAGTTGAGGATGCATTACAAGATTTGAGCGTACAATTAGAGAGAAGAAGATCAGGCTCTGTAATATTTGTGATTCATGGGATTGCCGTTGGTGCTATAAAAAAAGGATTGGCTCTGGTGCTATAAAAAAGGCCATTCGTTCTGCCTTAGAGAGGCATCCTCGCATAGAAAGTTTTTCAAATGATGGATGCACAATAGTTTATTTAAAGTAATAAGGCTCAATCCCCATGTAATGGATGAGTTTCTGCACCTCACACACATAACACTAAAGGAAAAATAAGATGATATTTGTCACCAACTCAGTTGAAGCCGTTGATTATGTTTAAGACGCAAGTTGAAGCTGTGCGCCACCTATGATTGGTTGGTTTAAAACAGTGCAGGCTCTCCATCTCTCATTTCCCTTATAGTTACAAAAAAATTATCGGGGGCCGCGAACATTTCTCTTTTCCGACCCCTTGCATACAGGTAAAAGAGTTGATAAAGAGGACTGTTTGTGGTGGCTACACACATTTTGCTAAAAGAGGACTATTTGTAGAGGCTGTGCACATTTTCCTTTTTTGACTCACTTATTAGTTGACTTCTGTCCATTGGGAGGTACAGACCTTGACCTCAAACGTTGTTGCTGCCCAAATAACCAAAAGAAGCTTGTGCAAGCGTTTGCGCCAAGACACTGAATATTTTAAGTGGCTTATTAGCAATTGTCACTACTGCCTCACATAACATTGGCATGCGAAACCCTTCTAGACAAATTATTAAAAAGAAGGTGGGTAATGTTTAAAGAACCAGGATATTCATCTTGAAGCATGCAAGATACAACAAAAGTTGTTTTTGCACAAGGAGTTAAAGCTATAGCAAAACTATATCAAGTTATGGATGCAAGCTCCAATTGTGCATGATAGCCATGATAGTGCGAACAATTTTTTATTCAATCCGGTTGTAAAAAGTTGTGAGCTTGCAAACGTGGATGATGCAAGAATTCTCTTAACTCGAGTTACGAAATATGTCCAATGCATGTAGAATTCTAGCTTGCTCTTGCCCAGCTGGGAACATATGATAAAGCAAAAATTATGTTAACTACGGCCCTTTTTCCACGGCGGTCTTATCTCTAAAAGTCACATATTTTATCCAATGATGTTTGGCCACCTATTGTCTTAAAGGTAAATCACTTTTCCACTATAAAAATAAGGCATGTCTTATTTAGGTTCGAAATAGGTTTAGATATCAAATGGAGTCTTATTTTATTCCGGGGGATTTCCCCTGCCGTAAAATAAGGCACCTAGTCTTATTTGAATATATAACTAAAAATAAGACGTGTCTTATTTTTTCATGCTTTTCCACTAGTATTTTAATGGTGTCATATTTTTATGACTACCATGCAGTGGAAAAGTAAGTTTAAATTTGTGTGTCTCATTTTTAGCCCTGGAGTCACAAATGGTGTCGTATATTGTATATGACAGCCATATTTTACGACTAGTATGGAAAAAGGGCCTAAGGCCCGTGAAATTTTTGGATTGTTACTGCTTTAAGATTCGAAGAGGCAAATGGAAACTCTTCAATGGTTTGGAAACATTAGGTATAGGCACCCTCAGAGCAATTCCATTAAGCTCTCCCTTGAGTTGTGGCAAGACGAGAGGCACAACTTTGCTTGTTGGGACTATGTTCAATGTTGTTGTCCTTGCCCTTTGCAAATCGCACTGAGAAGCATCTAGCAATCTTCGTTGAAAAATCAACCACAACCTTAAATAAAGCTTTGAACAATATAAGGGTTTCATCTAGCACCACAACCCCTTGATCAGACACAACTTTTGCTCTCCCCTCTCCCATGAGCAGATACATGTGTTGCCCACTAATGCTGCACTTATTCCAATTTTTTTCAAAATTTTTTCATTTTTTGCCACCAAATATATTATCGGGGCTCCACTTTCTAGTACATTTGGTCTTGTCACCTTCATGTTCATAAAGTCCCCAAATTATCATTATTGGAGACATCGTGTAATCGAAGTTGTTCTTCCTGTAATAGCAAAGAGTTATTTAATAACTAACATTTCACTTAACAACCACGAAGCTTTTGATCTAAGTAAAAGATATCAATTTGCAAACTTAACAATAACTAATTTAAAACATCAAATCAATTAATATTAGTTCAAATCTAAAAAATTCCTCTCCGCAACATGACTGACTAGATAAAACCAACCTGATATTTGTAGGGTCCGGATCCAGTGCCTGCAAGAAAAAATCTTATGATATGAAGTCAAATTAAATTTACCCAATTCTGTTTTGTGGATCTATATTCTGATGACTTGATCAGTAGGATAATGCCATTAACAATTGCATTACCACATTCCTTTCCGCTTTTCTCTGAAAGGTAATAAAAGAGCAAAAACATTAAATATACCATGTGTGAAAAAGCATCAAATAGAATAGAATAGAATATGATTTTATCATCCACGGAGACCAACTGGCCTATGGGACCCAAGTACAAAGAGAGAGCAAAGAAAGGATTACTACCGGGATTAAAAAATCCCCCAGAAGGGTTTTCGGGAAAAACCTTAGTAGCAATAAGGATCTTTGACATACCTTTGCGCTTATATACATAATCACAAGCACGGTGAGGTTAATGTCGGACAGGGGGGCATAACTGAGTCCGCGTATCCATTACCTCCCAGAGGTACGATCCCAACAAGCCTACAGAGGCCGTGCTCAAGAGCTCATGCGGGGCCCGATGGGGCCTGACTAACCGAGCATATCCGAGCCCGGATATGCTCATATCACGGACAGCCCGGAGAGGGCGTGATTTTCATCCTCAATGGCGCCTGCTGAAGCGGACAGACTGGCCCTCACGTCCTCCGCCTCCCGAATCCATCTCCCCTGCCTCAACGCGGAGGTGGTGTGCACTGTAATGAATGGAAGCAATCACCCTACTCTTTTTTCATGGATAGATGGGTGCGCGGTAGTGGTGTGGGCCCCTCGTGAGCATGGGATTAACTTTGTCGATAATTTGCCACCTTGACATGTGAGGCGGGGCCTCTGCATCCCAAAGCTTGGCCATGAAGCAAGCATCCAAATACCGCTTCAAAGGCGGTAGCGTTCCGCCGGTGTATGCACCGGTCCACATCGCGTGTGCCTGCACATTCCATCGCGAGAACCAGCGGGCTTGCTTGTCTTTCAGCGGGCTTTGAGTCATCAGCGGGCCCATCGCCCTTGCCAAAGCAAGGTTGGACACGGGTTTCATCCATAGCCACCACCTTCCCGGAAGCAAATA
This sequence comes from Isoetes taiwanensis, assembly GCA_021234155.1. Classification (NCBI taxonomy): domain Eukaryota; kingdom Viridiplantae; phylum Streptophyta; class Lycopodiopsida; order Isoetales; family Isoetaceae; genus Isoetes; species Isoetes taiwanensis. The sequence goes on from JAJEKV010000018.1 coordinate 18,180,107, forward strand.
ATGTGACGTTCAGTAGCGACCCTCAGAATGGAAGGAAGTCATCTCCTCTGGAGCAAGATCCGATATGGGACCGTGGATTTCACTCCCGGTGCAGGGCCAAGAAGGACGTGCCTGCTCTAGATCGTTCCAAGTGGTGAGGGATATCAGCCCCCCCACACGCCCCATAGAGGAGGACGGTTCAACCAAGGCCACGAACAAGTGTGTGCTGGTGACCCCATGCATCTGACTACGCCTTGTATTTGTTGTTTTGCATTGCATCTGAGGGCTTTCCGACTGCTTGATGACGTAACGATGGATGCATCCGGTGTGTGGTAGTATAAACCTGAATGCCCAAATACTTATAAAAGGTGAGCCACCTCCACTACACCCCTTACGGTAAGTGAATGAGGGGAAGGCGTGGGTGCCGGGATGATGGGACCGGCGGCACCCTCGTCTTGGCCAAGATTAACTCTCATGCGGTGAATTGGCGAAAGTGTCCAAAGCATCGGTGGCGTTGCATGTCCTGCAGGGGTATATGCGGCGAGGTCAACATCATCAACATATATGATGAGTTGCGGATTATGTGGTGCATCAAATGGCCTCCCAGTGCTTTCGGCTAGCCATTCTTCTAGCTGATCAATGTACAAGCCAAAGAGCGTGGGGGATAGAGGGCAGCCCCGGCGCACCCCAATGCTACTAACAACGGGCCCCCCGCGGATTGGGAGACGGCCCAGGAGCAAGCCTCATGTAGTGCGTATATAGCATTACGCCGGTCGCCCGAGGGGTCCCAATTTGTCTCAATCTCGTCCCACAACTTATCGAGAGACGCGTGTCAAAAGCCCTTTGCGAAATCCACAAAGCAACAAGACAGGTACGGCGTTGATTAGGCTATCCTCTATGAGTGTTCGCAGAGTGAAGATATGGTCAATAGTAGAATGCCGGGCGGAAGCACACTGGCGTGAGAGCCCACTTCTCCATCCCTTCTGCCCAAAGTGTCGGTCATTTGCTCAAGAATCGACGCAAGCAACTTGGCAAAGACAGGCCGACCATAATGGTGCGATAGTTGGGTTGTGGGGTCCCCCTTTGTATATGGGCACAACTCTTTGGTAGTCCAAAGTCGGGGGAGCCTTCTTGCAATGCCCCATTTAAAGTCTTTGTGAGAACCTTTAGGCACCATTGGGGGCCTGACCCACTTGAGAAGCTTCTGCGCATACCATCCAAATCGTTGCCTTCGGATTAGCGGCGTTGCGGGGCCCATTATGACATCCCGGTGCTAGGCTGCCTCATGGAGGTACTTCTTTGCCCGGCTTCCCATTGGGTCATACTGTACCGCAAGTATCTCACCCATTGTTCCGGGGTAATATTTCCGTGGGCAAATTTTGCGGGGCTTACTCAAGACCTTTCTCGAAGGCCCTAGGGTGGCGGTCTAGTAGACCAAACATACGTTGTTGGTGCTCGCCAAGGTACACGGCTTTCTTGACCTTGAGGAAGGAGCGGTATTGACGGACTGGCAGGCGAATGGCGGGGAGTCAAAGACTTGGCGGAGCCATCGTTTTGACTCCAGGCATTCTGCCATCGAACCCGATTGATTGAGGGGGAAGGTGGTTGCAGCCCCCGTGGATCGTCGAGAGCGGCCTCTCCCAAAGCATCTTTGTCCCCTACCCTCAGAAGGAGCTGGTTCAGCTGGGCCGTCTGTTGTTGAAGTGTGGGGAGTTGCAACACTCCCGGCAGCTCATGCTCAAGCATCCTCGCATAGACCGCCGCATGATCATAGTCCAGACGCAACCGTGGTACATGGGGTGTTGGGGCAATGGGTGCTTTCGGTTGGCACGCTAATCTATCCGCAAGAGGGGCTGATGGTCTGAGTCTACTTCCTCGTCAGGCCACCGCCCCGACACCGGCCAGTGATCAAGTGTAGGCATTGCTCGCGTGCGCTGTACGTAATCCACCACACCGGGTGCGCCCCCCGGTTCTCCCCGTCTACAAATTGGAAGGGCTGGAGGATCGGCCACTTTATGCTAGCCCATTGCAAATGACCGGATCAAAGATACTACCAAACAACGGCACCCGGCCATACCGCGGTCACACGTACTATCATCGGCGCCCTTGGCCAAACCATCTCTGCGGGGTCCATTTGCAACACATCCTCGGCTAGAGGTGCGAATTTTGGGATCCGCTCTGCCCATGTCGTGCATTGAAATCTCAAGCAACATGACCTTGCCCAATTGTGCATCTTGGCAGTATGTCATCATATAGATCGACATAGGGCTCTCCTCGCACATCCACATCCAAGTCGTGTGGTAAAGTTGCTCGGCATGATGGGAAGTAGCAAGCCACAAAGAGAGGGCTGCCATCGGCGTGCGCACTGCACCCGCACGTATCGTTGTGCAATGCGCTTACAGACGGGAGACCGATTGGGCCAAGGCCGCAGTAATATTAACACGCAATTCATCCGGTGTCCTCGTTTCGGTGCACTCATTGAAGACGGCGGTATCCCGCAAATCGGGTTCCTGTGACCCGGCATGTTCCCATGTTTCCATGAGGAAGATAAGGTCCATATCCATGGCGGCAGGTGACCAGACATCCCCATACGCCATGGGAAGCCACGGCAATTCGAGGATACCCCACGAGGCACGATCCCTATTTAGTGGCGTGCATCGCCACTTCGGTCGGTGGTAGTGGTGGTCCTAGGGGGGGCAGAAGATGTGGATGCTGTCTTCTTTGGGGCCCCTCGAGGGGGACTCGAGGGGCGGAGTGCCCGCATCCCCGTTTATCACTGAATTCCGCATCCTTCCCCGGACCAGCCCCGGCCCCCTCCATGTCTGCGGCAAGCCCCTAACTTTGGCCCGCCTCATGCCTTGGGTCTTCTAACATCTTTGAGGTCAAGTCTATCAACGTCGTGAGTCCCGTCCCCTTCTTCCGCCCACGCGGGATGGCCACCCACCGCACGCTCTCAACTGGTGAAGATGACCACCGGGGCGAGCTGGCCAATTCCATGATGACTCGCCTTTACAATGGTCAGCTTGTGCCGGGAACATCATCCCATCCAAGATCCGCGGTCCGAGCTCCGAAGTGAGATGTTCTCCCACTCCTCCGCCGTGCCCGCGACTACCACATTGCGGCCTCGCCTCAGCTCTTCGAGTTCGGGCGGGGCCCAACCCGTGTTGGCTGAGGTGGGTCGCATAGTCGCGGGTTTGGCTTGCCGGTGGCGGCGGCTCGGGGATCCTGATGTCCGTGACGTGTTCCGTGTTGACTCGTGAGGTTGCGGGTTTGTGGGTTGGTGTGTTCTTTGTCGCGGGTTTCGTTTCTCCTGAGTCCGAGCTCGCCTCTTGCAGACGCTATCAGCTGTCTCTACATCCCGGGCTGCAATGGCAGAAGCTGTTTCTATGTGCCTCGCATGGAGGCTTTGCCTGCTGGGCAATCCGGGCCACCGGCTCCCGGTAGAGTTCCCGGATCTCGCTAAATCCCATCTCAAGAGCCGGGCCTACCGGGTTAGTTTCCAAAGCAGCCTCGACTTGTTCACAACAGTTGGGCGGCCTCCTCAACCTCGATGTGAGGGCGTCGTGCTCCTTGTTTGGGGGTCCTGCCCTGATCGCCTTCAGGGACGCATCTCGCGGAGATCCTGAAGTCCGCAGGCAAATCTCCTCGGTGACACTCTTGTCAATGCCGGGATTTTGCTAACAGAGGAAAGAACAAGAAAAACTCGTGTAAACAAAGAATTGCAATACACAATGAAGTTCACACAAAGACACTTGTGGAGAACGCTAATCCATTGATCAAAACAAGTGTACAATGAAGGCTTCAAAGAGCGACAACAGACCAAAGATGTCTCAAGCCTCAGAGTGACACAAAGAACACTATGAACCCTTTTTGAAGGAGCAAAATGCTACAATATATAGGAATCACCCGAGTGGCCTACCGCCTGAATAGCAATACGTAACTGAACGAAGTACAATAA